>JBCJKH010059958.1:18090-33748 GCA_039877255.1 Loriculus beryllinus | reverse complement strand
GTGTGAGGTGTCCCAGCCCATGGCAGTGGGGTTGGAACTGGATGATCTTAAGGTCCTTTCCAACCCTAACTATTCTGATTCTATGACTTGAGTAAATTAGTTTAATTTATCACCAATCAAATCAGAGTAGCATAATGAGTACCCCAGTTTCAACAGTGAATTCCACACAAGGACTGGATTTTACTAGCACATCCACATGTCTGCCTATCCTGCCTCAATGACCCATGCTGCCCTCAGAGAAATGGAAACAGCCTCTGGCAATGAGTTTGGACCCATCTGGATAACGACCCTTTAACTGTACTAGCCTAACTATCATATCATTCAGAATATAGTCAGTTTAACAGATTAAAATATGAAAAACTACTGTCATTAATGGTTCCCCTGAAGTTCCTTCCAGGTGGGCAAAATTCAAAGTGATCTTTCCATGTCATACCACCGTACGTTGTTGCAAATGAAAACCCAAGACTGGAAGCACACTATGTTTATCTCAGCAGGAAAAGATGTTCCTAGAGCAAGGACACTTTGAAAACAGATCCCACAGTAACAAGAAGCCAACAAGAAATGGAGAAATAAATACCTGTGACATTGGTGCGGGCTGACAAAGCTTCACAGTACTTTTCCAGAAGAACAGACAAGGGCAAGTTCACAGAAGATTCACAGTGGAGAACTATCTGGGTGAACAGACAGAAAACAAAACAAACTCTAAAGCACCAGCTTAGGATAGACTTTCTCCTTCATGAGTACAATAATCCCCAGCACTTTCACTGCAGTGCTCATTCAAAAGTGGTTCAAGAACAGGCATCCCCTCATGACAGAGAAAATTTAGTTATACTTGCTTAGCTCCATGACGTCAGGTGGCATTCCTCTGACTAAATGTAGACATCTACAAATGAACTACCTATTCTGGACCTCTTCTTGTGGGCGCTAGTCAATAGCATTAACAGAGCTTAATAGTATTAACATTATCTTACCTAAAAATAGATGCCTAAAAGACAGAAGATAAATCATTTCCCACTAAAGGTCCTTACATGTTCAAGAGAGACAGCAATTGGCAAAGGACAATTCAGAATGCTTGAGGAAAGTGCTTCCACTGACTAAAGGTAAAATAGGCAGCCCTGTAAGGTGATCCTTGGCTCTTTTTAGCCAGTTTTAATCTCTTTTCTAGATACAAATTCATGACTCTCAGAACTCAAAAGTGCTGAACCTTCCACTGAATGCAAATGCTAGTGAGAAAGAGCACTAATGTCAACATGGGCACTTCAAGGAAGCTGCAGGATTAGAACAGGATAATAGTACAGCCTGAAATGTATATTTAGTGTTGAATCCAAAGAACATGTTACTATTTTCACACTAAAAAATGAAATTACTCTAGTGCCCACTGCAGGCAGTGGAGAGAAGCTCACAGAACTGTACATCTCAATGTACACCTGGGTTGGGATACTGCTTGGAGCAACAGAAGCTCTTGAAACACCCTTTAAGAAAGGCAGAACTGTGGTGATAAAATTCAGAAATGACACATCAATGATAGAAACTTACATTTTCAAACTATGAAACAAAAATTTCTGGACTATTTCTGAGGGGGTATAAAGCTGTGGTAACACACAAAAAAGGTCTTTGCTTTTTTATTTATGCAGAATGACTCTAACATAACACAGGCAGCTTTTACTTAGGGAACCATAACCATAGTCCTTGAATGTTAACATTACATTCAGTGCTCTAAGATGTGTTGAGTGATTGCAGAACCTTCTTTATGTCACTGAATTCCTTGTCACTTAATAAGAAGGGGAGTAAATGATCATGACAATAGAATTCATCAGCAGTGTTGGTATCTAAAGAACACCTGTTCTTTGTACAAGACCATTTCTACCTATTTTTCACTTTGCTGTTACTTTACAAAATAGGAAGTCTTGAAATACAAAAGAAAAGAAAGAAAAAAGCCTTTCCCAGACTTTACTCTTTTCAAATAAACACCATGAAGCTGCTGTTGCTCCTCCAGGGAGACTTGAACTCCCACTTCCACTAGCAAAGCCTTCCAGGGTACTGACCATCCATGGTCATGTCAAGGAGATAGAGAAAGGTAATGGCTCTGTTCTTAAGGCAGGGCAGGTGCCACCTTGCAAGGCACAGAGCTCCAGCCAGCCTGCCAGAAAGCAGACTTTGTAGTGGTCATGTCTCATGTTAGACTCAGCCACGTGAGCTGACACAGAAGAGACATTTCTTTCCTTCTATCCTTCCACCCCTCACAGGCCAAAGCACTGTCTCACTTCAAAGAAGAAACTTGAGCCATCTCCATGTACTGTAAATACACTGCATGTTCAGCTGTCTGCTTCGTAAGATGATGGGAAAGAACAGGCAGAGGTCAAGCGTAGCACAGCATGTGTAGGAACAAGAAAGGTTGAATGTCACATTTGCTTTAGGGTCAGCTTAGGGTCATTCAGCTGGAAGGAAAAGCACCTTCCACATATTATGTTACTTTTGCTTTCATTTTGTCTCCACAACCCACAGTGAACAGCTTTTTTGTGCATGATACTTTAAAAAATTGTATGTAAAGCAGATGTCCTGGTTTCAACAAATCCCAAAAGCCTAAAAACCCTTTTAATATAAAAAGAGCAGGGAAAAAAAAAAAAAAAGAAACCAAAACTCCAAACATGTAAGTAGTACAAAATCTGCAAGATAAATAATTGGGCCTGTAACTGTGTATCTATTTTGAAATAGTAGTTGCTTTGAGTAGCTAATGCACTCCATTACTCAAACCGTGTTTCTCTTAAGATAGCTAGTATTCCATGCCCAGTTCCCACCAAATCAGCTTTACGCTTTCTTGCACATTTACCTGAAACATGCACAGAAATTTCTACCTTAATTTCTCTGAGCCACTGCGGACATTTATGAACAAATAAAAATAATGTTCTGAGCCACAGATTAAGATGAAAAGGGAATCCTTCACTTTCTAAAGCAAGGGTACCAGCTAATAGTCTGCAAGCCAGTTCTGACTCTTCAGAACAATATACAGAGACTTTGGTCCACTTCCTGATCACATCTGAGAGGATATTCAGAAAAGTAATTAATTAATTGTTCTAGTGTGTCACTGTCTGCAACTCTCATTGTAATTCTGTTAGACTTTTCCCCTTGGCCATGGTAACTGCTCTTCAGTAATGTATGAAAGGTCTTCATGTGTGTCAGAGGGCATGCAACTATAAGACACAGAGGAATGTACCATGAGATTGGCTCCAGATATGGGGAGGGCAGATGAAAAGGGCAGGAACTTGAGAGAGTAACATATTGGTATGCTACACTGTTAGAAGTTACAAGACACTAATAGTAGTGTGCGTTCCCCTGTAAATGGAAGTGTGCCGATGTTGCAAACGTATTTATGCAGAATTTGTTCTTTGTCACACAGGTACTCTCATAAATTTATAACATGAAGTCATAAAAATACATATGCAACATTATGTGATACATGTAGCATGCCTCAACGGATCCATATGGAGAGATATGCACATAGACAAGTACCTGACCCATCATAGTGTTTCCCCCTCTCAGTTCCTACCAGAATTTGTGGTTAGTTAATGTAGATTAGAGATGAACTGTAACTTAACTTTAAAAAGAATTAACACAGAGTCCTTGTTTGGAAGATTACTGTGTTCCACTACATAGTGAGATAGAGAGATAGAGATAAAACACATAAAGCAAACACTGGTACTATGTTCATCTGCATTGGAGAGGTTGTTTTCTTCTTTCAAACAGGTAATAAGCGGCTACGGTAATACCAACAAGCCCCAAAAGCTGTAAATAGGATTCAAACCTGTCAATATAGGCATGGAGCTATCGCAGAGATATGATGGAAAGCATCTTGTAAGTTTAAATATTTAGCAACAAGGAGCATCAGAGAGGAAGAGGTCAGCATGACTGAAAACTGAAGGGAAGAGTGGAAGTAGAAAAAGATGACATACGACAGTGCAAGATGTGTTGCCAAGATAGGGGAGGTAAGCTTGGAGACAGAGAATGCTGCCAAACATGGACAGATGCATATGCTCCACTTTCCCATTCTTACATAACAATTCCCAGGCACAGTATTCTAGTTGCCTAACAAAACCCGTCTTTTTAGAAAATTTGTTATGCCTCCCTGTAAAACACCTGCTGGTGGTATGCTGAACAAAAGGAGAGGCGCTGACATCTGAGCAAAGTAACAGAGGAAAACTTCTCTCTTTTAAAAATATGTAGTATCTAGTACTTATGAGGTCCTATAGAAATCTATTCCATGGACGTATGTCCTTGGTTCAGCATGGGTTCAACCTATAGCAGCATCTCATCAGAAAGCTACTCACAGAAGAGCAGTGGGATTTATCTCAAAGAGCTCAGACTTCAAAAAGAGAGATCACTTGGGATTCCTTTGCAATTCAAGAAGAGAAGTAGAAATTTTTTCAGATGCAAAAACTGTAAGCTTGTGTCCAAGAACCTCATTTTAGAGAAACTCATCTAACTTAACTGTGAATATATAATTAGTGAAAGAGCTTGAGAGAGAAAAAATCAAAGTAAATCCCACAATTCCTTGACTAAACCCATACTTTGTTTGAATACAGGTAGGGAGTTTCCAGGGTGGGTGGGCATCTGGGAAGTCTTTCAGGGGGCTCCTGCCATCACCAGTGCTTGCATGTGGAAACAGATTCATTGGGACAAAACCAGCTATTCAGTGGAATGCACTCATAACAAATGCCAGCATTCACTGGAGCAGCTTTTTCTGTCTAAGAGGTACTAATACATGGGAAAGAATGAGGAGAACCAGAATTATCTGCTGACTACTAATCACCTGAAGGAATATGCACAACCAGGAGGGTAAAGAATGCTACTTAAGGGTGAAAACAGAGAACAGGCTAGGAGAACAGGAGAAGGTAGTCTTCTCTGTGGCCAGGACGAATTTATATTCACTGTCGCATGGGTTACTTCATACACAAGATGTAGGTACAAAAGATGCTTATTAAAGGACAGAGCCAAGAGGGCCAGCACAGTGGAAATATTTCGTTTGTTGAAGAACCAAAAAGGTGAGTTCTCTGTTTCAAGATATTTTCAGCCTTTCTCAACTCAGTAACTTCACTTTGCTAGCACTGCAGCATTTGGCACTATACAATCACTTGGCTCTGCTTCACCAGAAAAATAATTTCCACTTGTAATAGAAGGTTTAAATACAAGTTTTCACAGGAACTTGCAACCTGAAACCTGAGTCAGCTAAGGTTACAGTAAAAGGCAAAGACTGCTAGCACAGTTCAAAAAAAGAGTCTCCTTTTCAAGTCATCCTTTAGTTCTTTCAACTCCTTTTGACATTACTTGTCCCTAAGCTAATCCAAGCAGCTAGATAAAATAGTGCTACTAGCTAGTGAACCCCAAATGATTCAAGAGACACTGCTCTATGACTTTAGCAGCCAGCATTCATTCTTCAGCTCTTCAAAGAATGGAAATAGGACCTCAGTTTAACAAAGCAACTAAACACATGCTCAAGTCTAAGCATGAAGGAAAATACGTCTTTCTTCAGAAATAAATTAAAAGAACTCAAGCATCTGCTACACTAAGCCCACCACTGAACTTCACTGTTGTCTTTGAAACTTGGAGATCTGCCTTCATAAAGCATCTGCTCATGTGTCCTGCTGAATAACGGTGTAGATGGAATGTTCTTCATCAACTGAAAACCATGCATGTGCTGAGTTGACTTTCTGAGCATACAAAGCAAATCTGTTTAAGGCCACCCATGAGCTGGACTTGTCCACCCAAGTCTCCACGCCATTCCGAAACAGCATCAGACACTAAAAAGGAGCAAAATAGCATTTGAATCACAGGCTACAGCTGTCTTCAAACAAAACAGTTTAATGGAAAGACTTTTCAATTTAACACCCTTGAAGAGTTTTGGTTTTCATCCTCCATATATGTGGATTATATATATTATATTCAGAATCTGAAAGGGGAGCAAGCCCTTCACAGCACTCTCACCTTCATGTCTGCCCTTTGCCTAGGTATTCAGACCAAACCTTTGACTAATTCTTCCCCAGTCTTTTCAATCAATATACATTACTGTGAATCCCCTCAGCAGCTCAAATGTGACTCACTCACTTATTTCAGAAGACATTGCTTTAGGTTCCCTCATACTCCATGGAAGAAAAAAAGTACTAACATGGAACAAACCAGCATCTCTGCTTTAAACATGTACTCTAGGATAAGATTATTTATGCACTGGAGACAAAACACACCAGGAATACTCAAGCAGCTCAAGTTTAAAAGTCACATTTACCCAAATGAACGTTGGCATCTCATCTACCTCTTCTGAGGAAATTCTTATCTACCTGAACGGTCTCTGCAAAGGCCATTCATCCATCCAATGTTATGACACTGCCCCTACACTTCAGGGCCTCCATTTGCAGGCTCTCCTAATTCTACCGCACCAAACGCAAGCTCCTAACCTTTGTTTTTCAGGTCTCTGCCAGTATGCTGCCACCTAAAAAAATGGGAAAACCCTATCTTCCATTCTGTATCAAGATTTCAATCGGCTAGTGATATCTGCTCTCACTGTCCACTGGATGAAGCCCTGAGCAACATGATCTGGTTTTGAAATTATCCCTGCTTTGAGAAGGAGAAGGGATAAGAGATCTCTAGCAGTTCCTTCCAGCATAAATTATTTTTTCATTCCTGGATTCGAGAGCACACCCCCTTTATGGTAAAAAGAACGACAGATAACAGTTATTTCCAAACCCCTTCGACTGGCAATGCTGTAATTAACAGATTACAGACTGCATCTTAACAATAATCAGCAGTCTAGAGGCTTTGAAGGGGCTTTTTTTTCCTCATGTTTCTAGTATTTCAGACTCTTTTTGCATAATCATAATTAAAATATTATGTAAAATACTATGAAAAGGTATTTTTTTATATTTAAAGACAATTTGCCTCATTCTTCATTGGCAAATGCTCCATCAACACCACCCAAATCACAGAAGGCAAAGGCAGGGACTGGAAAGTGAAGAACAGGAGGTTTAGATTGGTTGTAAGGAAGAAATTCTTTACTGTTAGGGTGGTGAGGCACTGGAATGGGTTGAGCAGGGAGTTTGTGAATGCTCCATCCCTGGCAGTGTTCAAGGCCATGTTGGACAAAGCCTTGGATGGCATGGTTTAGTGTAGAGTGTCCCTGGCCATATCAGGGGGGTTGGAACTGGATGATCTTAAGGTCCTTTCCAACCCTAACTATTCTGTGATTCTATGATCCTAAGATCAGCTTCAAGAACATATAAAGAACCTGAAGGTGCACAAGTCCATGGGACTGATGAGATGCATCCACAGGTCCTGAGGGAACTGGCGGATGAAGTGATTAAGCCACTATCCATCCTATCTGAGAAGTCATGGTCTACAAGAAAGCTGGAGAGGGACATTTTACAAGGCATATAGGGATAGGACAAGGGGAAATGGGTTTAAACTGAAAGAGGGAAGATTTAGATTAGATATGAGGAAGAAGTTCTTCCCTGTGAGGATGGTGAGGCCCTGGCCCAGAGAAGCTGTGGCTGCCCCATCCCTGGCAGTGTCCAAGACCAGTTTGGACGGGGCTTTGAGCAACCTGGTCTAGTGGAAGCTGCCCCCATCCATGGCAGGGAAGTTGTAACTAGATGATCTATAAGGTCTCTTCCAACTCAAATCATTCTCTGATACTGGGGTGGAATTTTCTTTTAATTTTTTATTCTGATCGAAAGAAATACTTAACGTCTGACAATATTTGAAAATATTCATGAAAAAGACACTTGTTTTGGGAAAGTAGGGGTTTGTTATACGTGGGAAGATCTCTCAAGTTCAAAATGGACTGAATAGCTGATCTCCCAGCAGTGAGGACATGAGGCAGGATGAGGAAAGATCCTCACTCCATCTGATTTGGGGCTTGCCTAATCAAAATGTGCTCTGAGACATCATTCTTGCCAGCCAGAGAAATAACCCTGTCCTTCCTCTCCACTTTGAAAGAGTCGATCAATAACAGAAGGAGCAAACTGGTTCCTGGACATCCTCATCCCCAAAACAAGGAAACAGCAGGAGCACAGCATTCCTCTAAGTACCCCTGAGGACTGGAACTGAGAAAACAGAAAGGTTGCACCTGTAATGGCTACATACAAAGTACAGCCACTGGTGCTGGCTCAAGCCATCTCTCTGCTTCGGCTGGCATAAGCCTCCTGAAACTCAAGCTGTCTGGGCCATGGGAGTCTGCTACTGCCACTCAAAGGGAATCGATACTTTAGTCCATGTACTGAGACGCCAGCTCACAGAGCCTGGCTGGCAGCCCCATTGGAACTCATCAGCACACTTCCTTTTGTTCACTTCTACCTGCTTTCCTCCTTCCTCTCCACTGGAAAAGCCACCCCAGTATAGGACAACCCTCCCAAGACTAAGGTGGCACAGAGATAACAGCACTCAGAAAGCCTCCCATGTCCCAAGAACCTGGGTAACAGCAAGAGATTATCCCGTAGCCCACAGAGGCAGGTGGCTCTTTTCCAGTTCTCTGGCACTTCAGCTACTATTACTAGGGCAAGGGTTTAGCATTGCAGTGAGGACAGCTAATGTATTTTAATCTCCATCTGCATTGCTCACTACTTACTTTCCCACATAGACAACCCAGAGTAGATAAGTTATTCAGCCAGGATTATGCAAGAGTTTACAGAGCTTTAATTGGTTTCACTTTCTTACAGCTCTGTTGAAGAAGTACCTTTCAGCTCTTGAAACAGCCAATGGATTTTCTTTCTTACTTGGTAAAAACAAGCCACACTTCTGTGCAAACACGTGCCATTTAACTGATCATTCCTGAAGAAGGACAGCTTCCAAGTTCTCCACCCATTTAGCTCCACAATAAAGCTGTCAGTCTGGGGAATAAGACGTGTGCCAGCAGGAGCAGCACACTCCCAGCACCTGACTCTCAAACGTGGGCTCACTTGCGCAGCAATGAGGTACTCGTGAGCCAGAGGTCAGGATAGGATGTTGAAAACCAGCTCGCTGAACAGGCTTTCTCAGAACACCACTGTCCCTTCCGCAGCACTTCCCAAATGGCACAGCCTCTGTCATGATCATGTAGAGCTGGCAGAACATCTGCTTGTGAGAGCCCACCCAAACAATCCCAGACCCAAAGAACTGATCAGTAGTTATGAAATCATGATGTGCTATACATCAAACAGCACTGTAGGAAGCATCAAACAATTATCCCCACACTGGCACCAGAAACTGGAAATTAAATTTTCATACATTTGGACAAGATTAATTAAATTCAAGCAGCCGTTCATCCGAAGGACAGTGTTTGTTAGCTGACTTATTGCAATGGTAAAAGACTAATTTTTATTTGTCTTTTCTTGTAATAAGGGCCAAAGTAAAATTTATCCAACTTTTCAGAGGAAAAAAGAAAACAAAACCAGAAAAACCCAAAAAAAACCTACATAAAGCTCTCTATCTGACACTCGCCAGTTCAAATCAAATACAGCTATTTTCAAAGCTATTAAGACACACACAAAAAAAAAAAAAAAAAAGTTAGATTCTGTATAAAGAAATAATCTGATAAAGAAAACCAGCAGGAAGTGTTTAGTTGTCCAGGCTGGTTGTTACAAACAGAAAGGTGAGAAGGCAAAGACTGTTTATGCAGTGCTTTATGCAGATACATATCACTACAAATCTACAGGAGGCCAAGAGGTGCCATGTGGCTCGCTGGACAGCTCCAGCTTTACATCTAAGAATCAATGTTTGCGCTTTAGTTGAGAGCAGACTACTTTTGGGATTAAAACTGGTGTAGGTTAAAAGAAAAAAGGATGTGCATCATCAAGATTTGCTCTATCTGTTTTAATTTACAGACACAAAGTGGAAAAATAAACTCCTGCAAAAATGTCATTTAGTGTATAAAATTTTAATCTAAAACCAGCTCTTCCCCAAAGCCTCCAAACCTGAAAATGACATAAACTAAAAAGGATCAAATTCAGCAGTGTGTGTGCAGCCTGTTTTTACCACCCACCACATTTCCTCACCTCCCTCCCCCCAAAAAATAAAATCTGTGAACTATTTTAAAAATCTAAAAATGTGCCAATGTTTGTTCTATTTTTTTTTTAAATACTTGGTTTACCAATGTATAGGGTAAAATGAAAATGAAAACAGAAATACACTTCCTTAAAAATTTTATATAATCCACTACCTTGTTTTTCTTATCTCATATCATCACCTCACCCGCAGGATCCCACAGCGATCTCTAACACAAAGAAAGCTGACTGCTGAATTTGAAGCAATGAAGAGTTTGCCTTAGAGGAAAACGCCTCCCTCAGTCAGTCAGTGAGAGCCCTGAGCACGGGCTGTAGGGCATACTCAACCTAAGCTAATAAATCAAACAGTGCAAAGGTCTTGACTTAATCATTTATACTGTTAAATTTTTAGAATGGTTCCTGGCCACATTTTTGCCCCAGGCAATGTAGCGGTATCTCAGACAGTTCCCAGAACGATCTGGGAGTCAGGCTGCACCATAGACCATTCTTAATCAGCAACTTGCACAACATCTCCCCGTTTTAGAAGTTCTAGGAGCTTAACAGTATGGGCACAAGCCACACTGTGATATTTGGCCTGAAAGCTGAAGAGCTGTCCTGGCAATTTTAATGTACTAGTGGAACTACAAGCTATGAGACTGAAATTGAACTAGACCTGATAGAGCACACTCTGTGATGAGATACCTGCACCATCTTGCCCACCAGCTTCAGCAGAGGCATGCAAGAAGCATGGCAGGCACAACTGCACTCTGGTTTACAACACAAAGGCCACAGCATTCAGAAGACTTAATCATTATTTCTCCTCCAGTCTTGACAGAAAAATCATATGTAAGAAGATGTCTTATAGGAACAAAAGCTAAAGGCTGCTTTCTTCCCAGCTAACAGTAGCTATGAATACCACTGAAAAGTTTCATGGCAAAACCACCAGTCAGCCAACATCAGCTGTTTCTCCGTGCATGCAACTACCTCCTTCAAACATCCAGGAATTACCACAAGATGGCTACAGTTTAAACCCTGCCAAAAATACTACACCAGGAAAGGTTTCTCCCAAAGAGATGTTTATGTTGCATTAACTCCCACTAGGACAGAGTTTTGACAGTCTCAGACCAGGAATATTATTCAACTTGTCACCACTGGATGAGGTACTCAAAATGCTCTGGCTGTGTTAACAGCTTCAGGAAAGCATATGAATTATAGCAAGCTTTGCTTTTGGTTTTGATGAATAATCCCCCCTCCAAATTACATGAACTGTTTATCAAAATGCCAAAAGATTAATTTGCCTTTGCTTATGGTTTGTTTGTTTTCCCATTTAAGTAAACACATTTTCCAGTGTATTCTATGTACAGAAACCCTTTAAAGAGAACATAAATCTCAGATCCCGCTCTGGAAGTCTTCACCCTTTGGCTGACCAGTCCTGTGAAATCTGACAGCTCATTTGCACCAGCATTTTCATGTGGCTGATCTGATTCTATACTAGAAAGTTGCCTCATTTCATAGGTGTTGCAAACCTGCAGTTCCCGTCAAACACAACTGCTCAGCTGCTGTGAAAAATTAAGCTTCCTTAATTACATAAGGGCCTGCCCCCATAAGCAGCTATGCCTTTTTTCAAATCCACAAATGCGAGTAAAGCCATTGACTTCGAGTCAACTTTCAAGTGTTTTCAAGTTAAACAGGAATTTAAGAGCTTTGGACTTGAGCCAAAGCTTTAAAAACATTGCTTTTAAGCTTCTTGGTATTGTCCAGCTATAAAACAGAGATAAAGATTTACCAACAACATTTTGGAATGAAAACACACCCCCAAAAAACAGCAAAAGCTCTGGTTTTGCTACAAGTGGAGCAACAAGAGCTGTTCTATACAAGAGGCTGAAGATCAGCTTCCAACATATTATTTCTATGTACTGCATAAGTGTACACACAAGTCTCTATCACACAAGTGTGTTACATCCAAACAAGCTCCTCTCTAAGCACACTCAGAATCATAGAATCATGGAATAGTTAGGGTTGGAAAGGACCTTAAGATCACCTAGTTCCAACCCCCCTGCCATGGGCAGGGAGAAATACACTCAAAGTACACATTTCACTCAGACCAAAAGCATTTTATGGAAACTTGACATTCTGATTCTTAATCTGCACCACTTTTTTATTTTCTTTCCTTCAAAGCAGCTGTTTTCTTTTTAAAGCAGCAACGTAACTACTGAAATGTACAGAAATAAATCAAATGCAAAGTTACAGAGGAACTGGAAAACTGTTCATGGATTGCATCTACACAGGAAGCACATTTTTTGATTCATTGATAAACAATTACTCTGGCAGCTGTTGGTACCTGAGTACTTTTGGTTGCTTCACTGACAGGAAGTTCCCCTCTCTGAATATAAACTGAAATATTTTTATGGACCAAAGGAATCAATACGGGAAAACAGAGGCTGAAGGAGAAGCGGGACTAAGAAACAAAGATTAGGAAGAACTGGTTTTGGATTGAAAACAGCAAGTGTGTAGACCATGCCACTCTGATCCCATATGTGCTGATCTCTGGGGAAAAAAAGGCATTGGCAGAGCTGAGAAAATATTCTCTGTCTTCTAAGAAGCTACAATGCTTCTACAATTAAATTGCTGCTTGCTTTTGGAGCCTTTTCCTGACCTGGCTTCCCTCTATCTTTCTTTGTAAATTAGAGAGGAAAACAAAACAAAACAACAACAACAAAACCCATAAGGCAATAGAACAGATTTTTTTTTTTTTTTTTTTAATCTAAGGAAATGTTAAAGATGAGCCAGTGACACCACAGTCCAGAAGGATCGCTGCCACTTTTTAATGCCTTTATGAATTCTGTGCAAGATCAATGTACCTCCTCCTTAATCTCACATTTGTTTCTCAGGTATGATTTACCACACTTGAAACTACCACTTAAAACGAACAAGCCACCAAACAAGTTAGTCTGACTTAGAAGTGGAGGCTGAGAAAGCTGCTTGAAGTCCAGTCTGACACAGGCCAATCTTATCTCCAGCATCACCCAGGGGTAAGTTTTTAGGGAAAAAGGACCAAGAGGAAAAGCCTCCCTTAGACTTCACTCAGAAGAAACTGGGATCAAATACTCGGATGGATGCGTGGGCTGAGCCCTGCCCTTCGCTGTTGCTGTTGGCTGATCCCTGTGGTGAAAGAGCTACCGATGTTGAGCACATGCTGCAAGAAGCCGGGAACAACGGGCACTAGCCACGGCCACGCAGTGCTCGGCTGAACGGTGGCAGGAAAACTCCCTTCCTCTGGGGCAGAGAGCTGGAACGCCAGTCGGGACCCCGTGCTTGACCTCTTCTGGCAAGGAAAGGGGACAGGAAGGAGTCTGTGAAGGGGACACCAAGAAGGACCACGGTTGAGCCCAAGGGCTCTGAGGGGACTCATACAGAAGCGGCCACAGGGAGAGGGTGTTTCTGCGCCTGGAGACGGATGGGACCCATAAGGGAGCAGGCAACGGTCACTGGGACGGATTCCTCAGCACCCGGGGCGAGCGGGACCCGTGCGGGAGCGATAACGATCTCCGTCCCGCAGCGCCCGGGGACGGACAGCATCTGTCAGGGAGCGGGTACCGGCCGCCAGGACGGGGTCTCAGAGCCCGGAACGAGCGGGACCCGAGTGGGCGCGGGTGACGGCCACCGAGACGGATCTCTCCGCACAGACCGAGTGGATTCCCCGCGGTGGAGCGCTGTCCTCCGCCCCCCCTCCCTGCCCTCCCTGCCCCGCACCACCCTTTCGCGGCCTCGGCACTTACGGGCAGGAGCAGGAGCGCGGCGGCCGCCGCCGCCGGGAGGCTGCGCTGCGGCGCCCGCCCCGCCATGGGGCCGCCGGGGCTGGGGGGGGTTCCTCCCGGGGGCCGGCGCTGCCCGCTCAGCCGGAGTCTCCGCGCTGGCCCGGCGCTGGCATCTCCCCCCGCTGCTGCCCTTGACCCCTGCCCGCCGCCGAGGAGCCAGCCCCAGCGCCGCCGGCGCGTCCCAGGGCAAACCCCCGTGAGGGAGGGAGGGAGGGAAGGAGGGAGCCAAGCCCGCCCTCCGCCCAGGATGCCTTGGGGATGGAGGCGGCTGGGGGAAAGCGACCCTCAAAGCTTCCAGAAGCAAGGAAGACCTTCCTCTCCCTCTACACTGAACGCAAGAGGGATTCCCGCCTTAGCCAAGCACGGAGTGCAATAAGGACTTCTACAATCAATGGGGTAACGCCCTCCTCAAACACTAAGTGCAATGAGGATCCCTTTTCCCAGGCACTGGGTGCAACGAGAACAGCTTCCACACAAGCCTCCAGAAATGATGGGGATCCTCCTCTTCCACCACCCCCCATATACTGGGGACTCGATTGCCTCAAAGTTTCTGGGAATAAGAGGATTCCCCTTGCCCAGGTACTAGGTGCAGTGGATACTCCTTTCCAAAATTAGGTGCATTGCAGGTACCACACAATCCTCCAGAAGCAATACGAATTCCATCATCACCACCTCTTCCTGCCAGGCATCAGGTGCAATGTTAACTCCACTCTCAGGAGCAACAAGTTTCCCCCACTGCCCCAGGCGTAAGGTGCCTTGTGGACTCTCTGTAAGCCTCGAGAAGGCATGGAGAACCCTCCCTGACACTGTGTGCAATGTGAACCACCTACCAATCCTCCAGGAGCAAGGAAACACACACACCCGCCCCACATCCCACCCAGCCCTATATGCAATATTACTAGGAGCAGTGAGGACCTTCACCTCCAAGATAATGAGGAGCAAGTCTCCAGGCTTCCTGAGTAGCCAGCTAAAGGCTTCCAGCGTGTTGGTCACTGGACTCATCAGCACACCTTCCTTAAAATCTCCAAGCCTGTGGGGCATCCCTTTTGCTGTTCCCTGGCTGGAATGGGAAGCCCTTTCTTCCTCAGCACCAAGCCTTGTAAGACATTGCAACATGTACACCCACCTAGCCAGGCGAACCAAAAGCAGCCTTTGTGACAGTTCCTTGTGCATTTGGTCTCTGAACAGAAGACATTTGTCCTGCTCTTCTCATCTATGGATACTTGCCAGGCTAGACCCCTATGCAAGCAAAGGCAAAACAAGGTCATCCTGTATCTTCATGCCACATTCACACTGACACGCTTGCCCAAGGGGCTTCTGGTTCTCTGCTCTATTGCTCTAGGTGTTGGTGGTGGTAAGGGAATTGAAGCCTTACAAATTTGGACTCCTGAGGCCCATAAATTTCTGGGTTTAACAGAGACTAACTACTCCCTGCCTTCTGCATCCAGCCAGGCCTCTCCATACAATGGGTGCAGCTGTGGTATTGTTGTGACTGACTGTGACTGTTGGCACCAGGTCAGCCCCTGTTCCTGACAGTACCAGCAATGAGCCTAATAATATTCTTTTTTAACTCTGCTCCATGCTGTCTATCCAGAGGACAGCTAGCTGTGCTGCAGATCACAGTCTGTACCTGTCCACAGCTGGGACTGTCCCCTCCATCTGTGCCCTGTGGCACACAAGCCTCAGTCACAGTTCTTGAGCAGGAGCAGACATGACATGTGCCTTCCCAGCTCAGCTGCTGGATTTCCACAGGGAGCAGTGTCATACACTGCCCATCAGAAGTGATGGACAAAGCCTGACCTAGTCACCTGCTGCCAACAATTGCCTTTTAGGGAG
>JBCJKH010059957.1:6658-20022 GCA_039877255.1 Loriculus beryllinus | reverse complement strand
TTGGGACTGTTCAGCCTGGAGAAGAGAAGGCTGCATGGAGACCTCATAGCAGCCTTCCAGTATCTGAAGGGGGCCTAGAAGGATGCTGGGGAGGGACTCTTCATTAGGGTCTGCAGTGGTAGGAAAAGGGGTAACGGGTTCAAACTTAAACAGGGGAGGTTTGGATTGGATATAAGGAAGAAATTCTTTACTGTGAGGGTGCTGAGGCGCTGGAATGGGTTGCCCTGTAAAGTTGTGAACGCTCCATCCCTGACAGTATTCGAGGCCATGTTGGACAGAGCCTTGTGTGCCACTGTTCAGTGGAAGGTGTCCCTGCCCACGGCACGCAGGTTGGAAGTACATGATCTTAAGGTCCTTTCCAACCCTAACTATTCTATGGTTCTAAACTGATTTTGGAAAGGGGAAGTGAGTGAGAAGATACTTTCCAGCTCAGCACTGCTGGCTCACACTTCAGCAAAAAGCTGCTTAGCAGATTCAAGCTATGAGTTCACAGTCTTGAAAGACAGTGCTCTGATAATGTTGGAGATGCAGAACCTATTGATTCCCAGCTCCTTCTTTTGTTATTTTCCAAGTTTAGGCAGCATGATCCACAACCTAGAAACAGAATATGAGTTCCACTGTCTGCACAGAAATGCTTGTTGTTGATGTGTCCACCCACAACAATAGGTCTGTGTTTAAAACACACAAACTATGTTTCTATCTAGGAGTTGCACGTACCTTAAATAGAGTTTATTGTTGTGGCAATAGCACATTTATTTAAAGTGATTATAGGCAACGTTCATTTGATAAACAGCTTTAGTTCATTCCTGGACCCACAGATGGCTAGTGAAATCAGTTTAGTTTCAGAATACACTGAATGGGAGAGTTCCCTTTAGCCACAGACACAAAGGGATGTCATCCAATAGGAATGAATATGAGCAAAGAGAGCTTAGAAGGCCAGAATATTTGGTTACGGAAACTGGGTTAACTCATAGGGCTATTGGATACAGGATGTGTTTTTTAAACCCAGAGCATAAGGTTAGCCTGAACTCATGACAGCAATGACCACAAAAGGGAAGAATACAGGCTGAAAAGGTCGTATCTCAGCAACATGGGATCTATGCACTAAACCACTTCAAAGAGCTCTTGCAAGAAAAACAACACAGGACCTCCTGTAATAGTTTGTTATAGAAATTAAAGCATTGAAACCACCATGCAGGATACTAATGGTAAACAAACTCAACCCAGAAGGGGACACAAGTGCCCTGTGCACTGAACTCCAAGCAACATGGTGACTATTCCCTCAGTATGAGGAGGCTCCTACAACAAAACTTTCCTGCAAGACCAGCAAGTTTCTTCAAGGACAAAATTATAACTGTACAGACCTGTTTTCATAATGAACCAAGACGCATTTTTCTGTCAGGCTATGCTGCAAATTAAATCCTTTTAAAAAAGGGTTTCAGTGTTTCCTAGTATTTAGACATACACATGAAGTTTACTCAGCTACCAAAAGCATGTTTAAACGAAGACTATTTTACTGTAAAGGTTCATTTCTAACAAAGACCTCAAACACTGCTATTGCAAAAATGCAGGAAGTTGAGCGAAAAAACATCAAGTTCAAATGAAGGATAGCATCCATTATTTCACCAGCTGACTATGTCTTGTTCAATCTGTGGGCCTTCTGCATATAAAGCACCAAGAACAATGCCGCCATTTCCATTGCAAATGGTATGGCATACATCTGAAGCACAAATCTACTACCAGCAAAACAGACATATATCCGCAGGATACTACACTTACAGGTTCATTATACGTCAAATAAAAAGATTGTTTGGTTTATACATGCTCATGCTATTTCTGCTTTAGAGTTAAAAGAATAACAAATTAAGTGGGCTAAAAAAATCCAAACCATAATGCCCTCACCTTTTCTTTTTTCTTTACATTTTACTCAGGTTTTAAATAAAGGCCCTGGGCTACAACTTCTGCCAAAATCATCTAAAAACAAACTCCACAGAAGGAAGGATTGAAAGCAGCAGGTGCATGATTGAAATCAAACTCTCAGGAGTGAATAAATTCAGTACTGCTACTCTGCTAGTGGGGCTGAGGTTGTCGTAAGACAGTGCTGTGCCAAGCTTTCACACACCCCCAGTAACACTGCAAACAGTATTCAGAAGAAATAACAGACACTGCACCAACCTGGAGTATATTAGGGACTATACATAGCTAGCAAAACACAGAAAATCTTAATGTAGAATATATCATTAACTTTTTTCTTTCACCCAGTGAAAGAAGTATGGTGCAAAAACGACTCACTAATGTGCATGAAAAAAAACAAAACAAAACAAAAACAAAACCAAAAAAGTTCTGTGAGTGAAAACATGCCCAAAATTCATTTGAAATTCATTTTCAAAAAAAAAAAAAACACTTCATATTCAGAAACAAGTATTCAGTTGTCTGCTTCAAAATTTACCATCCAAAAACATATTCTTCTACTTTGACATATAAGTTATTACATGAACTTATAAAATGGAATCAAAAGAAGAAGAAATCTATAAATTGAGCTTTGGGAAAGAGCCTTGAAAAGAAAATCTATTGTCAAATTAGGATGATTTATTATCATAAATAACTTTAAAAGACATAAAGAAGAAATTATGGCATGTCTGTTCTGCAGTCCTGATGGAATCTCAGCGCAGGAAATACATTATCCCAGTAACCTTAGGCATAGCTTGCAACAGTATCAATGGCAACCACCATGCACTCCACCTTGTTTTCTATTAGGCATGAAGAACCTTGCTATTATATTAGAAATACACAGACATGATATACAGTCTGTTGGGGAATGGCTCAATACAACTACTAAATTCTTTGTGACTAGGACTCTTATTTATTTTAATGCTTTAGAATTCACAGCACAGATATGCAAGTCAAGTCCAGTGTTTGTCAAAAGCCAAATGCTTCTCAGATTGAAATCCTAAAAACAAAAGGTCTGTATTAATATCATCCAAGCCTAGCAGCGAATCTCTCCAGTGCAAAGGAAACAAATTCTCCTGAAGTGAGGGGAAAGAAGGAAAAACCACAAACAAATCAAAACAAACAAACAAAAAAGCCACAAAAAGCCAAACCAGACCATGTATCTCCCTGGTACAGACATGTCCGACTATCTATCAGGCAGCTACTTGCTGCTGATTCACTGGTGAGCTTCAGCCTTACAAATACTTCCTCTCACCTCTGCATATGCATGTCAGCCTCTACGCACAGTCAACCTCACAGCCCCTCTGTCCATATTAAATGCTCTTAAGAAAGAGCTGAGCTGGTACCCACCTATAACGTAGTCACTGCAGTCCAGCATTGCTGTGGTATCCTCTACAGGTTCAGATAGTCCAAGGAAAGGGAGAATAGCAATTTCTACCAAATCTACACTACTGCTCTCAACCGAACACGAAAGGGAGTGGGGAGGTGGGGGAAGAAATACAACTTCAGTTACACCATAGCAATCTTCAACTGAACAGGGAAACTTCAGTTGCTCCGTGGAGTTTTAGTCTCTCCTACTAGCTGTGTCTGACATTGTCAAGGCGACTGAAGCGTGAAAAGTTCCCCTTTTTGTAATAAAATAGAAACAAAGATTGCAGCTGGCAGTTTCCATAATGAAGCTTAATCAGTATGCGCCTGATTAGGGCCTTATGCAAATCTCCTCTCGTTAGCACAGCAGCCAGCGCTTTGAAGTCCATGAACAATTCATTTGCAGAGTACACTGAAAGCACTCCCTGAATAATTTAAATCATGGTATAAATATTTATCAGCTCATTTGCATATTAATTGGCAGTGCATGAAGGGAAAAATTATCTCCCAAGTGCCGGCATAATAATTAGGGAACAAAATGAATTTTCTTCCAATGGCTTGGCTTCTCAGCCCTAGCTCAACACAGTACCACAGGGGAGCAGAGAGGGGAAGAGACAGACTTCTGTTCAAATGCCACTGAAATGACACTTACAAATTAGAAACAACTCTACAGACTTAAGCACCTTTAATCTTATTCCTGCTGGCAACAATAACTTCAGTAATAAAGGGGATTTGGAAAAAGCTTTCTACACAATCCAAATAATCCACAAAAACAATTAGCAAGGTAGAAGCTGAACACAAAGCTGTCAAACCGGTGCTTGCACATCTGTGTGGAGTTTTCCACCTCCAAACACAAACTATCCCAAGAAGGTCCTGGGCAGAAAAGAGAGTACCACCAGGGCAAGGAAGCAGCATGATTCCCTTTAAATGGCTGAAGAGCTTGGTGATTCATTATCAAGTAATCCCTTTGCCATGGCCAGCTTAACAGCAGTAGATACTGTATAACATTTGACACCCACTAATCTATCCTAAGTGAAATCAGAATAGATTTACTCTTGTTTTCCAATGACTTCCAAGAAAAAAAACAAAAAACTATTACTAATCCCTTCCATAAATGTATACAATATAGCTAAAGAAAACTTACTGTGGAGCTATGGCCTTTGAAAGGGGCACTTCAGGTTACATCTCTGAATCAGGTTACATCTCTGAATCACTCACTGATAACCAGAACACACTTGCAGCTGTCACCACAAACTACACTGAAGGATCAGAGAACTGGGAAAAGGCTTTGGTCTGTGGAGGAATCTATCTTCTTTTCCAAAAGTGGTCCACAGAACTAGGTGTACGAACAAACTGTAAGGCTGGATTAAGCCATCTCAAATCATTTAACACACAAATACCAAGATATATAATGCAATAACATTTAGATAAAACTTTAAGTGCAATGTGTACATCACAACATTCAATATTCCACATTCTGATCAGGAAAAGATAATGTGATGATGCAGATGACTATAGGCTTGAGCCACTCGCTTCTGGATGTTAATGTGAATTGATAGGATATTTTTCTTATTAAAAACAGAACAAAACAAACCACCACCCCCACCCTCCACCCCCACCCCCCCACGTTACCTGTACTTTTCTTCTCATTTCTGAAATGAATTCAAGCACCACCTCTCCAAACAAGATAGAGTGACAGAAAAGGGATTTCTCAATCATTCAATACTGACTGGAATTTATTTCCATGCTTGACCTCTTCTTCTGTTTGGGTTCATATCTCTATTTAACACAAGATGTTCCCTGCTATATATTTAGCATGAGTGAGCTGCACTTGAAAAGACTGCAAGAATGTAAGGTGAACCCAGCTGCAGGGAAACAACTGGGTGGTACTGAACAGGTTTTCCTAATATTTGTCTAAAACTTGGTTTTCTACTCATTCGTGTGTCCTACTAAGAACTCAGAAGTACATCTCCATGGTTCACAGACCCTTCAGTTACATTTCAGTGTATGAAACGTCACTCCTTCATACATGCTGTTGGAGTGCACTGGGAGATAATCTGCTTGCTTTATCAGAAGAGTCTGGGCACAAATGCTGTAACAAGCCAAGCAGTTCACAAAGCAAATGCCAGTTTAACAGTGGCTGAGTGGAGGCAGGTAGAGGCACAGTAAAAGGACAGCAGTGTTATCTTGGGATCCCTTTCAAATGAGAGTCTGTGTTGAGCTGGTTGAACACAGGTGCAGCATCAAAAGCACACGACTGCAGGAAGTTACCGTTAAGAGCAGGCACGTGCGTAGCGATGGATGACTTGTATCAAATAGCAGAATAAGCAAACAACAAATAAAGGCCAGGGAAGGACATGCCTGAAGCAGAGTAGTCAAGTGTGCTGGTGGTACCACAGCCCATCCATACTATCAACATTGCACTGACAGCTAACAAAGACAAGGCAGAAATTTTCTTCCCATTCCCAAACATGAATGCCAACCCAAATACAAACAAATGTTCCTTTGAACTGTAACTTCCAAATACACACACAAACATTCCTTTGAACTGTAACTTCCACTAAGCTGCTAATTGAAATAAAACCTTATACTTTGACTTATCAAGCTAACAAAGGGAGGGAGAAGAATACCATTCTGCCAGTAACTACTTCACTCTTTGACAATTTTATTATCCTCTCTTTTACAGAACTTCTTAATTTTTGGCCAAAATAAACCCTATTGTTTCATTTAGGCCATACTACTGCAACTATTTATCTGGCAGACTTCTGAAGGAGGCCTGAAGACACAAGTATGAAAAGGTTTGGGGAGGAACAGTGTATACCACCCAGATTCAAAACCAATAGCTGGATATGCTAGTTTAACATTTTCTTTAGGTTCTGCCACATCACTGGCCATCTTTTCTTTCTGGTTTCTTAAATTAAAAGTTACTTAATACCCTAAAAACAAAGTCATTCTTCCAGTAATCACATTAAAGCAAAATACCATGCTGGGCTCTGCATACAATGTTTCACTTTTTCTCCAGAGGCACCTCTAAGAAGAGAAATAGGTGCAGTTTCCACTCATCAGTGCAAAAATTTCTCTACATCCCGCACACCTACAGAAATCTCAACAATTATTTCTCTCATCTTCACCCAATCTTACAACTTATATTGATGATTTTCCCCAATTGATTCTATTCAAACTTTTCCT
Source organism: Loriculus beryllinus (assembly GCA_039877255.1). Classification (NCBI taxonomy): domain Eukaryota; kingdom Metazoa; phylum Chordata; class Aves; order Psittaciformes; family Psittacidae; genus Loriculus; species Loriculus beryllinus. Next base: position 13,515 of record JBCJKH010059957.1, on the reverse strand, counting down.
TAAAACCAAAGGAAGAAACCCAATAACATGGAGCCAACTATAGCAAAAGCAGCTCTTCTTCAGTCAAATATTTTGGAGTCTGCAGATACAGCTTCAGAAGACTTTTTCCAATCCATTTGTCTTCTTCTCTCTACATATTTTCCGTATCTTCCCAATTCAAATGAATTCTTTGGTTTTGCTGTTTGTCCCATCAATATGTCACTTTATTCATTCAGTTATAATGATTATATTTGGTACCTTAATACTTTACATTTTAGAAAGGGAATTTCAATTTCCCCTGCAGGTTATGCAACCCATGGTTAGACCTCCTCTTTTATTTCTCCTCCTGTTTTGGTTTTTTTCCCAATTTATTATGCCCAACTGACTGAGTGTAAACTCCAAAAACTTATTCCCCGATGTCTTATATATAGTGAAAGTTGATAAAAACTAGGGGAAAGGATGCTTAAACCCTTATATTCAGATGGTTTACCTCTCTCTTTTGTGTGTTTTTGTTTTATTAGAAAGCAAATACAAATGAGGCAGTACTAAAGGGATAAGTTATTATCAACATCCTTCTATTCAGCATCTTTATGGGGAAACAGAATCTTCATTTTTATATAGGTATATTTCCATATACTACTAAAATGTCATTTACTACCTGCCCTCAATGACAGCTAGGAAATTTCTACCACTAGTCAGCTCTGTGACAAGCATGACCTTTATAAGCTCCAGAGGCGTGTTTTCTGATACAACATGGCAATACTACCCTATGAGACAACTCTACTCGTTATTCTCCTTTTGTATGGTGTACTTCTAATGATAAAAGGAAATTAAATAAAACATAAATTGTAACATGTTAACATACTGCCTTCATTAGTCTATCAGCATCTAGAATATTTTATCCTGAAGAACCACTGAAAAACACTGGTCATCAGAGCTTTGAGGATAATATATAACTAAGCACAACGACAAGAAACACTGGCAACACTTTGAGCAAGGCTATTTTCTATGTGCTGTGCCAGCCAAAGACCTAGATGCGTAAACTGACATTACACAGAGGTACCACATGCAAGACATTTCTAAATCTCCATTCCACAAGCCAAATGAAGCCTAATAAAAATTTTATCAAATGCAACTCCAACATGCTATACAAGCTGATAAAAATCACATACTTCCACAAAATTAGCTGTTATTAAAGTTGGCACAATCCTCTTAGAGTACTTACAGACAGACAGCAGCCTGTTCATAGCCAGGGCTGCAAACTAAGCTCTAATTTTAGCCAACACCTTTAGCTTTGGCTAACAGAATTGATTTTATCTGAAAATTACTAAGTTTGCTCTGAAAGCCAAAAAGCAGTTGTCTGGAAAAGTCAAATAAAATTGGCCTGGTTTTGAATTACCGGTCATTACTCAATTGCTATGAATTGGAACTTTAGTCTACATCTGATTTTACTTCTCTCTCACAAACTCAAATCATAACTATACTTTCAAACTTCCCACCACACAAAATGTTTTTCAAAATTCTTTCTTGCACCTTTTTTGAAGAAAATTTAATTATATAGACAGCTAAGCATGAATGCGAATTCAACTTACCAGTGCAGGGCAGCACACATTCACAAGCACCTGAGACATAAATACTAAGGAGGTTGTTTGTGGGTTTGGTTTTTTAAGTCTCACTTAGTTTTGTCCACAGAAGGTAATAACTATCATGGTTTAAGAAAACTTTGGTCATGACAAACTCACAGTATAGTACCAGTGTCTGAGGAGTGGGAAACATAGCTGTCACAAGCAAACTGAGCCTTATTTGGAACTCATGGCTAATTCTATCATTAGCATCATCTGAACAATTTTGCCCTCTCTTTACTGCCTACAAGCCATAGCACATTATATTAAAGCTTTGCTTTCATTCTGTTGTTTTCTTTTCAGAAGCAAAGGATACAAATTCAGTGCAGTCAACACTTCTTCAAAATTGCAACTGCGAGCCATAAAAAAATCGTCATACTCAGAAATCATGGAATATTTTGAAGAGTAAAAAACCTTAGGTTTTACCTCTCCTGATTCAAGCACTTGTGTTTCACTCATGTGTTCATTTAAAAATGGTTTAAATTTTTAATTTTTATTTATTTATATGCACCAAACACACTCCATCACAAGCACCAACTTCAGAACGTAATTCGAATAAACAACCCAAAGTGTCACACATTTGAAAACAAAACTGTGTTATTTAACCAGCACATTGCATATGCCATAGGGCTATTGCACAGTGGCACTTTTCAGTATTTGCAGGAGGGCACTCACCTCCTTTCAATTTAACTAGAAGTTAGCACTGAAAATGAGCAAACTGTGCTATGATTCCACCACGCTTGAGGTTTGGTTCTAAACCATCATATATATTCCTTGCTCTAGTGAACTTCTACTTGAAAAGTAGTATCCAAAGGTAAGTGGGATATTTTTAAAAACACACATACAAATAAGTTTAAAATGTAAATATTTTAAGGGAGATGTTTGTTTGAGTTTTTATCCACACATATGTGGGTCTCATCTTTCTTTAAAATTACTGGTTTGTCAAATCAGAAATACTTCACATTGACAAGTATTGAACACCTGGATCAGATATATCTTGTTTTATTAGTAAACACCTCATATTTTATTACTTTTATAAGATTTACGTGCCTCACACTGCTTTTCAAAAAAGGCACTGCAGGACACAGGAGAGAAAGACTGAAATAAAGACTGAAATGAAGACTAATGTGAAGTTACATGAATTGAATACAAGGGAGGGCTGAAGAACACAATCAATAAACCTTCAAAATTTATCAGAATAATAAAAAAAAAAGAAGAAATCTAAGGGCTCAGGTCTATGTAACAGCAGTAACGAAAGAAAACAAAAACCCCACCACCTTGAAAGCTCTGCAGCTTTTATGGGATGCTGCAGCTTGAAGCAGCTGGAGAACCGGGAGCACTGTAAACTTCCCCTGACAGGGCATGCCAGACCATGCTCTTCCATCCCCTGACCTGGTCATCCTCCTGGTCATCTCTTGTCACGTGCTGTGATGACATTCATGGGAACATGTCTTCCATGCACACATGCACTAGCTACTGAAACTGTGCACACATCTGAATGGAAGAGGCAAACACATTTCATACTACTAAAGAAGATGGGATTAATTACTGCTAGCTCCAAATAGTTATTGCAATACACATTAAAAATACCAGGTATTTCAGTAAAACAAATATTCTCTAATGTGTAAGTCAGACCACAATTGATCTGATAATATCTGAAGGCTATTTATGCCAAGCTCAATACTGAACAGCAATATTTGTTTTATCAGTTGTATGACCTATTACATATTGGAAACACCACTGTATGTGCATTCCAAAAGCATTAGATTTGCCTCTCCATGTGTACCCACACAAAATGGACAGGCTCTCAGAGCTTAAAAACATTACTTTGAAACTTACCTGTAAATCATCTTTCCTTATGCAAATATGCTGTATCTCCGTTCTCCACTTTGCCAAAATAGTAATTACTGGCCTAGCTTGATGAATAGGGTTCCACAAAGAATAGACTAATTTAATATGTGACTTAACCACACAATTCAGTTCAATTCAAATCCCAGAGTCTCCACAACACTTGTCATTAAATACGCTACAGGTCACTCTCAAAATATGTAAATCAAAGTCATTGGTTTAAGTTTATTATGATTTCTGCTAGAGCCAACTGGATACATCAAGATCAACAACAGAGTATTTCGTTCCAGTAAGCGTTAGACATGCAAAACCTCTACAGTTCATGGTATGAATTGAAGCCCCATTGCTGTTATCACTGTCCTTCGCAGAAACTGCTTTTGCTCTCTCTTCCTTAATAACTATCTCAAATCTGAAGGCGGATATTGCTTTAATGCACTCAGCACACTGATCCAGACACTATTAACGCCTGTAGGACCCACAAGACGTCATGAGAATGCTTCTTTCTGAAGCTTAAATTATTTGATCTTAAAGAGGAAAAAGCAAATTCCAGACAAGCTGCTTTGTATGTTACAAACTGAACAAAAAATTGTCAGATGCAAGATTTGAAAAAAGAAACAGAGTTATTCACACTGCAGACACTGATTCCATCCATTAGCACATCTATCCAAATATCTACCATTTTGGATGGTCAGAGCTAACAAAGACTGCATTTGCCATCAGTCAGAAAAAAAAATAAAAATAAAAGTTTCTGGGCACCTGGTCTTTAATTTACAATAATACAGGAACAGTAGGAAGTGAAACCCACAGTGCAGCTACACATACCACCTACATGTGCTTTCCCGGGAAATGTTCACAAGCACAGTTTTGCCCATTTTACCACCTATGCTGGGCTAAAGCAGAGAAGACACTGATTAGCTTTTCCAGGAAATAACCACAAGAACGGGTTTACTAGAAGCAATGCTGAGTGCATGCTGTATGACTACCCTCTATGGCTGTGTTTGCAGAGGATTTGCTGGGAAAAGACACACATTTTATGTGCAGGCCCACAGACACACACCACTGAAGGCAGGAATGTCTTATTTACTGTCCAACAAACCAGAGCAAGGGTAAACTTTTCCTCACTGCCCCACTTTCTGTAACTTATTTTGATTGGAAGTGTTAAGTTGACAAATACTGAATCCTCTAAGAAATTTATAGAATCTCAGACTGGTTTGGGCTGGAAGGGACTTAAAGATCATCCAGTTCAACCCCCCAGTCACAGGCAGGGACACCTTCCACTAGACCAGGTTGCTCCAAGCCCCATCCAGCCTGGCCTTGAACACTGCCAGGGATGGGACAGCCACAGATTCTCTGGGCAATCTGTACCAGCACCTCACCACTCCCACAGGGAAAAACTTCTTCCTTATACCTAATCTAAACCTCCCCTCTCTCAGTTTAAAGCCATTCCCCCTTGTCCTGTCCCTACATGCCTTTGTGAAAAGTCCCTCTCTAAATTCATGATGCAGTCAAAATTACAAGGTAAAAAAAGTAGGTCAAAGGCCTAACAAATAAAATGTTTAAAAGTGATATCCAGAATACCTTAATTCTTGGTTTCCGATTCCTCAGTGAAACACAAGTTTTGTATAAGCATATCTCACCATTTTCACAGAGAAACCAAAAATTAAAAATAGGACACTTAATTTAGAACCTTAAATAGATGACTGTCAGTACTGCAGCCATGGGCCATGAGCTCTGAGGAAAGAAAATGCCAGCAGGAGTACCAGCAGCTGCAGCACCACTCACCTCTGATGCTCTACTAACTCCTGTTGTGCTGCCATTACGCAACTACCCAAGACAATTAACCCGTGTTAAAACTACTCCAACCACAAGGAGAAAATACCAACCCAAATCTGTTCCTTTGTCCAAGGGAAGAAATGTTTAAAGCACAAAGATAGCAAAGAGGCAGGAACAAACAACTAGGCAAGACTGTTTCAGCTACAGTTATTACCTTAAAACTTTTATTGTCTATGGCTTAAATCCACTCATATGCTATTCATCTTACGAACCCTATCGCACAACTTATGTGACAAGTAGAAGAAATTAAAATCTCATACCAACTATTTATTTCCTCTTTGGGACACTGTCAGCCTAATGTTGACAACTCATATCAATTAGTATACTTACATACGCACATGCCCCTCCAATTCCACTCTTGAGAACGCTGGTCTTGATTTCTGGTCTCTGCACACACACCATTTCCATGCTCAAAAATGGAAATGTGATTCCTGCACTGTAAGACTTAATTATATAATCACTTATTTTCATCAGATGTGTTGAAGGCACTAGAACTACAAGGCTTTGAAAGTAACGAAAATGGGAGGCACTGACGAGAAACTAACAGAAGCAGCAGTACTGTAACAGCTACAACTACGCCAATGAGCAGACTAGCTTAGACCTGGCTTGCAGTAGTACTAAACTCCAAATCCAAGGAATTAATCACAGAAAAATTTAGTAATAATTGCTAATAACTCTGTAATATTACAGTAGAACTAAACTATAGCAAATAAGTGAAAAGCACGCCTTATAAAAATCTGAACCATCTATATGAAAAGCCTGCATGCCAGTCTACAGTATCACAACAGGCTTTAAAACCTTAAGCTTCAAGGGGCACCAAGACATTACAATAGATCAGAACTGAAAATAGTTACAGGTAGACAACCACCCATTAGCCCTCAGAATTATTTTACATATATATATATATATGAACTTCTATGTTTTGTATATAAACATATATACTATATATACATGCTTTTATATAAAAACATAAATAATATAGTACATATATTATTTAGTATACATAAGTGTATATATACACACTTTACACGTAATTTATTATATATATTTTATATATATATAAATATATATATTATTTAGCATACATATAGTATGGGGGGTTTATATGTAAGTTTAAATTTTTTAATATATAAATTAAAAAAGAAAGGTACTGAGGTGGTGATCTGTCCTGGGTTCAGCAGTAGCAGTTATTTTTTTTCTTCTCCTTCTTAGTAGCTGGTGCAGCGCTGTGATTTTTCGGACTGAGAACAGTGCTGATAACACCAATGTTTTTAGTTACTGCTCAAATGCTTATTCTGACCAAGGACTTTCTGAGTCTCATGAGGAAGCAGGGACAGGACACCTGACCCACACTGACCAAAGAGGTATTCCATACCACAGCACGTCATGCACAGGATGTAACTGAGAGTTACCCAGAAGGGCCGGGGCACTGCAGGGTTGGACAAGGTATCAGTCAGTGCTCGGTCAGGCAGTGTGGGGCAAGTTATCGGTCAGCAGGTGGTGAGGTGCTGTATTCTCTTCCTTGTTATTTCCCTTATCATTATTATTATTGGTGGTAGCAGTAGTGATTTGTGT
>JBCJKH010059956.1:23759-59895 GCA_039877255.1 Loriculus beryllinus | reverse complement strand
TCTTTCCTCCCATTGCTCCATGGCACAGATTTTACACTGATCTGATTTTCCCAGGAGTTTACCTGGTGAGACGTGCTATGACAGGCCCACATGATAATGTATAACATCACACAGCCCTGGGGCCACAGGGATGCTGGTGGCTCTCTCCACCATACCTCCTATCCCACCTCCTGGCAGACCCTTTCAACTGCCAAGGGCTACTTCTGCACTTGAAATAAGATACATCCAACAGCAGAAACTAGAGTTAACCTCATGACAGTACCAGCCCAAGAGGCACAGCTCCCCATGCCACACTACAGCATTGCTGTGACCCCACCACAGCCCTGTCATTCCTCCATGTTCACAGCAACTCTGTGCAAGAAAGGCCATGTCCCTTGGTGCTCCATATTCAGGTCAAGAAGGGAAAGCCTCTAACAAGGAGTAGTATGTTCACAGAGTTTCTTATTTCCACATAAACCTCTAGTTAAGACGAACAAGGAAACAAGTGCTCAGAGCAGGAAGGAGCAGGGATGAAGGGATGATATGGTTCAAGGGGAAATTCAGGGAGGGGGCTGGCTAGTACCTCATATAAGCTCTCAGGCACAAAGCTCAGATGTTTCAGGATAATGGACAGCAACAGGCTCATGAGCCTCTCCTGGGGGCTCTCAGTGTTCCAAGGCAAGACTCAAACCACTCAGCATCAGCAGAGAGCTAGGAACTGTGACCATTTAAAAGTCTTTGAATAAAACAGGCTCTTCAAGCTACACAGAAGTGCAACAATATTTTATTAGAGCCTAAAATGCTATCTGTAATACTGCTCTTTCCTTGCACTGTCTCAGCCTTAGTCTGGCATGGCTACACACCCAACCCCAGCTCACTGGGGTTAAACCCTTCACACCAGCCAGGCTTAATGATTAGTTTCCCAGGACAGTCCTTATCCTGCAGTATTGTCTAAATGAAAGTAGTAATTGTACATAGCTTGTTTCTACTAACAGCAAAGGAAAGCAGGTTGAAGCTCTCCAAACCCATAAGCCCCATATGGAAGGTACAGCCTTACTCTCAACCCTGCCTTCATGCCTGCCAGCTGTGGGAGCAGAAAACCCCCCCTGCCTCTGATCAGCTTGGTAATGGTTCTGTACTAAGCCTAATCCAGCAAAGTGAGGGTACAGCTCACAGCATCCTCCCCTGGGTGTTTTGCTTACAGGCCCTCCCTGCCAAGCCCCAGCAGTGCTGATTCTTAGGAAGAGCAGGACAAGCAGACATAGCCACAACTCCACAAATCACATCATTCCAGTTTAATACTGCTGAAGGAAAAGGCCCTTCTTACCTCTTGCTGCTCAAAGCTGCACCTCCTTGCTTTGCACTGATATCTCTCTTTAAATATAGCAGAAAACCAACCTAGGAGAAAAAACTAGGTTCAGTAAGATAGGCCATGTAACAAAAATGCACAAAAAAAACAACAGAGGGTAACAGAAATTATGGAAGAACATAGAGGAACAGAATTGAAGAAACTCTTCCTTCTTATCAGTAAAAAAGCCACTACACTATATAACAGCACTCAAATTGGCTTAAATAATGCTCAAGCTGTTGCTGAGCATCATTTAGCTTTGGGGCCCTGGTGAAATGGGAGGCACCTGGGTAATAGCAAGCTGGGTTGCACACCTAGGGGAAGAGAAGCAGTATCCCTGATGTGTGCTGGGCCCTATGCTGGCATGAAGTGGTGCCCTGTTTGCACCTACCTCCTTGCTGGGTGCAAAAGAAGCTTCTTTCTACCTTTGGTAGCAGGTGGGATAGAGGGGTGAATTTATGCACAAGTGGCTTCTTGGAGTATAGCCCTGATGTATATTATCTCCCTTTCAGGTGCACAGGCATGAGCAGATGCTGCTTGTGTTACACCTGAGACTTGACTAAAAAACCCACTTTTCCTACCCAGGCTCAACTAAGAGTAGCCCAGCTCCTTGCTGAGACAGCAACAGCCTCTCTCTGTGCATGGGACTGTCTGTTCACCACCACATTTCCACTGCATTGCTTCCCTAACTGAGTGCCTGTCTTCTTTGATCCCTTTCTTGTTGGCCAGTTAGATAGGGGTTTGCAATATGAGCCACTTGGGGTGACTTTGCAGTTGGTAGTGTCTGCTATTTTCAGACAATTCTCCTGCCTACAAGCAGTTATATTGCCCCAGCACCTGGAATGGTAGCACTAGTGATAAAGATGTTAACTTGCTTAATTAAACTGTTTTTTGAGGGAAAACATTGACAATTCTGTTAACTTACAAATTCAGCTTCACCAGTGATTTCACTGACTCTGCCCCTGTGTCTTGACTTGGTAATGATGAAAAATAACCTAAACCTTTTTGAAGTCAACATGAACTCTGGGCAAACCTACTTTTGAAATGTCCATGGAATTTTACCTTTATGTCAGTCTGACTTTCAAAACACTTGAAAATAAAATCCACACAGTTCTGTTGTGGCCAAAGCCTGGTTTTTAACCCAGACTTCACCTGTTATATCAGAACCTAATGACATTTTTGACTGATCCTGTTTGGATGAAAAAGATATACTGTAGCTGCAATCAGTTTTCACAGTATCAACCAGATAATCATGTCTGTGTGCTGCTCATTTGACTATCAAAACAACTCTGGATGTCCTGGTTTATGTCCATGGCCTTCCTGGCACTCCCTCCTTCGGAATAGAGCAATTCCAAGGTTCAAGGCTATGTCTGAGCTCTTATCAAGCCCAGAATTACTATTCTAATTTGTTACTGTGAATATATTATGATATCAAAGACACTGTTTAAGACTGCTAACAGCCATGCTGCAGAAAGGAAAACATTCGTTTTCACTTTTAATATCAATGCAGTTACTTAAGGAAACTTCTGATACATCAGAATTTGTTTTCAAATGGAATGAGTGAAATACATGGACCACATTCTGGAAAAACAAAATCTTTTGGCTGCAAAGTTAAACCCAACATCACATGGAACAGTTTTCTATTTCACGTGGAATCTGAAGATACTTTTTTATTAATTCAGATTTAAGAAATGCAAGAGCTTTAAATCAACAGATGCCATGGACATGAGGCTCTGCAAATCCATTCCATGTTCATATTATTGAAATTTGATTTCAAAGAACTGACACACTTTCTTTCAAATAACATTACTGGTTTGATTTACACTGTAAAAAATAGAATTATTGCTATCAGACATGTATATAAAAGAAAATTGATGTATTATTGTATGAACCATGATCAGACTACTTGTAAAGAAATGCTCCGGCTGTTATTCAACAAAACAGTTAAGCACATGCTCCGTTTTAAGAAAAAAGACAGGATATCTTCTTCTCTGCCTTAATGTAAGGCACCAAAGTGCTTTGTTTAAGGGTTCCAGGATGTGCTTAAAAGAAAATAAGGGAAAATTATTTCTGATGGACATTTGGTGGCAGCTTTTATCTGCAGGCTTAACAGCTGCTGCCACTTAACTTCACTGCCTGGCTTTTATATCTGGGCCAAGCCAGCAAAGATGGGACTATAAACAACTGGGGTATGTCTTCTGGGAAGATCTGGTCAACAACTTTCTTTGATCACAAAAATATTTTCCTAGGAACACTAAAATGAACACAAACATTTGACTGGAGCAGCAGATTTTTGTTGTTCCTTTCCTTTAGGAAATCAACAGAGAAAATTTTGCTCTTTAAATGGGAAAGCTGTTGCTAGGCCTGCTAACATTTCTTGTGAACATTTTTCATGCTTCCTGGGGCAGTAGTGAGATTTGGGTATAAAACAGGTTCTGTGGTGATTGTTTTGGCTCCTGGAATTGCTAAGCAGAGTGTTGAGAATGACTTGTTGGAATACTTCAGCTTAGTCTGCTGCAGCATCCACTGAACTATACAGATATTCCTCAGAGGGCTGGGGACCATAGTGCCTGGTGGTTTCTTGGGCTCTTTGGTTTAAAACTTGGAATGGATGAGCGTCCTTGAGCTCTCAGGGCAACACAGTGACTGATGCCCAGTCTGGAAGCTTTAGCCAGGCTGGGCAACAATGGTAACCCACCCATTTCCAGTTTTTGTGGCAGCACAGCAGGATCCTGCTGTAGCCTGTGCTGTGTGCTGCTGTGTAACAGGGGTGCGAGCTGTCCCAAAGACACGAGATGTGGGTTACATGGGGAATGTGGGGAGTGTACCCCCAGTTAAATCCCAGTTCAGTGTCTTCACAGGACCGGTGTTTTCTGGTACTGGGAGACCTTGGCAAACCTTGACATGTGGCCCAAAAGGGAGTCCTATCAAACCTCATGCTAAGATATGAGCAAGCGCTTCTGTCTACAGATTTCTAGCAGCATAAGGCAGGGCATCTTGTGTTGGGAATCATAAACCAAGGAAAAAGTCAATCTCTTCTGTTGACTCTGAAGATATTTATTGAGTATTGAGAGACTTCGTTACTGGGACAAGCTTTACATTCCATTTTCTCCAGCCGCTTTGCATGCACTGCCCTTTCCGGTGCAGCCAACAGCGACAGAAGCCAGGTCACCTCCCCGGTGGGTCTGGTCTGCCCTGATGCTCCCTGGTCCGCGCCTTCCGGTCCGGTACCGCGGGGGACAGCGCAGGTGTAACCGCCGCTTACGGCCGTTGGCGCGGGGGGCGGAAGGACGTGTCCTTGCGCGGAGCAACCGGCCGGTTGCTAACGCAACTAACCTCCGGGCAGCACCGCTCTCCTGCGAGGTGTGCACCCTGCGGCAGCGCTCCCGAAGCGCCGGGAGATGGTACCCACCGCCGGTCCGGCCCCGGGGGGATGGTTGGGGATGAGCCCCGGACGTGGTCCATAAATCAAAGGGTTAAGCAGTCGTTAAGGTTGATAGCGGGGCCGGCGGAAACGGCCGCGGGGCTTCGGGTGATTTGTCTGGTTTGTTTTCCCTCCCTGCAGAGCGGCCCCGTTTCTCTTCCAGACCTTTGTCTGGATGGAAAGAAAAGGATGGAGAAACAGTGGTGGAAATGGGAGCTGGCAGCGGACATCCATCACACCCTGAGGATGAAGGTTGGATCCTGTTTTGTTCTTCTCCCCCCCCCCCCTTCTCTCCCCACCGGCCCGTGGAGCAGGGCCCGGAGTGATCCCGGCTGAGCTCGGGGTCGACAGCTCCCCTTCGGCCCGTCGCCGAGGGGCAGGTTTGCACTAAGCCCTTCCCTGTGCTCTGCTCGAACCTTTCCCAAGCCAAACCTGTGAAAGCTGCTACCTAAAAATACCCGTCTCCGACTTCCCTGTAGCGTTAACTTGGTGAAGGCGATGATGACTGATTGCATTAAACCTTAAGAGGATGCTGCTGTTGACCCGTCAAAAATCAGCGTGTTGTGGAACTGGAGAAAGAGCGTTGCTTCTTTTCCAACAGATAAATGCTAAAGTTAGAGTTAAGAGGTGGGATCCTGCTCCTTGGCAGGCTGCAGATGAGCTGAATAAACAGCTATAGTGCGGCTTGTCGTGGGTTTTCTGGAAGTTACGCGTATCGTTTATGCTTGGAGTAGAGAACCAGCAAAATGTCCTGCAATAATATTGCAGAGTAGCCCGGCTGCTGTTCGCTGAACCTGTACGGGAAACAAATACCACCGAGCTGCTCGTTAGCTTCTCACGAAGCTCTAAAGTGCTGTTTAGTGAGGTGACATGAGAGAGAGAGCCCTCGACAAATATTGATTGCCTGCACTTGACATAGCTTTTAAGTTGCTAAAGTTAAGGCTAGCAAAGTTATGCTTTGGACATTCTGTTCCCTTTGTTCTTTTTACAGGCATTTAGCAATAAATTATGTCAGTTAAGTTAACTGTTGTTAGGTATCTGTTAGGTTAGTTCTCGCCTCCTCCAACTGAGGCAGGTCCTCCTCGCCCTACAGGGAGGGAATAACTGCGAATCGACTTGGCAGGCTCTTAAAAGAAGGGTGTGAGGAAGCTTTGATTATTTATTTTTGTGTGCCTACTACCTTTTTAATCAAGTTTCATTCTTCAGCCTGCTTTTGGATGCATCTGACTCCAAATTGCAAAAACTTGTTCTTTGTATATAGATACTAACCTAGGCCAGCTGAAATGACAAGAATTGAATTCAAAGAACCCCCAAAAAGGGAGCTTTGCTTTTTCTGCTCTGAGGAAGTTTTACAACTGTTTCTGCTTGGACAATTATAATCCTAATTCTGCCTGTCTTGTAAGGATGACTTTTCTTTTTGAAGGAAGTACTACATGAGAATCCAGGCTGCAAGTATATCAAGCAAAAATAATCACAGCCCTTAAAGCTCCTTTGGTTCACTTCCTGTGATTTATCTTTTTCTTTTGCCAAGGTTTGCTTTTTTGATGTCTGGAGTGTCAGAGTTTACTGTAGAGCATTGTGGAATTCCTCAAAAGGATCCTTCAACAAAGCTTTGGGAAGATAAGTACTTTTGAGGTGCTGAAGTCAGTGTTGTGAGCATGGACCAGTTTTAGGGACACCTGTAGTCATTGCATAGAACAGAATAAGCTTCAATAGAGGCATCCCCACTAGAGTATTAGTGTGTTAGTGCATTACTAGTGTGTGAGCATGTTAATAGAGTACAGAAGATTCAGGCAAAGGTACCCTCAAGCCTGAATGACTTTTCTGGTTTAAGATACTTGCTGAGGAGTCTTAGTCTGGAACAGCGTGTGTCTCTGGTGAAAATAAAGAGGGGCAGTTTAAAATAATTTGTTTTAAATAGCAAATATTTTCTGAAAACAAGTGAAAGCTCATTAAAAGCACTTTCTTTTTTTTTTTCCTTTTCCTCAAAAAATAATTTAGGCACACAAATACAGAAGTATGCCTACTATGAAACAGCCCAGGTTTTATGTGAACAACTGGAGAAAGCATTATGCCATCCCTCCCATTCTCCCAGCTGGATTTGGGAATTCTTCTCAACCTCACTGAAAGTTGGTGTCCTTTGTGACAGATGCTGTGTGCTGTATCTCTTGGGTTATGTTCTGCATGAGAGCAAATACTGAATGTGTGTGCTAAAACTGACTTCTCATTCAGAGAGGGCTGAAAGATGCTGTGAGGCTTTGTGACTTCCCAAAGGCTCTAGCTCAATGCAGAGGAAATTAATAGCCTCTGAATTGTCTGACTAGTAAAATATCTCTGCTGTGATTACTGGCATGTAGTGTTCAGCTTAGCAGGGTTGTATTGTGTTAGTTACTGAGCGTGTTGACCTAGTGGAACAAAATACCTAAATTTCAATAGTGCTACATGCATCCTTAGGCTTTAAATGAAAGGTTAAATATTCCCCTGGATTAGGCCAGAGTATTAAACCTGACTGAGCTGGGAAGGAAAAAAAAAAATTGGAGCATGCTCTGTTAGGAGAGTCTAATACACCAAACAAAAAAACCTATGCTGTGTGTATGTATTGGTATTTTCTGGTACTTAGCTACTTCTACAATGGCCTTGCATTACTGATAATGGAAAGGTACTGGCTGTGCTGGGTAGCTGACTTCCATGTCAAAAATCAGAGACCTCTCTGTATGGATGTGGGACTACTGCAACATCTGCCCAAATCTCTTCTGTCTGCTTTAGTAGCACGGAATATTCCACAAGAGTGGAAAGCTGAGTGACAAGTCACTGATGGGGTTTTTTGTTTGCTTATTGTTTAAAATTGAGGAAATACTTTGCTGTAGAAGGCAGTCTGAGTGTCCCAGAAATAAGTGATGTCTGTATGCTGTTCCTCCCTCACTTTTGTGCTTATGTTGGGCTGTTTCCTTCCAGGATATGTTCATTTCCTGTAATTAATGAGAATTGCTAATCCGCCTGCATTTCCCTTTTATTTGTCTCTTGCATAGCTTCTCAGAGCAGAGACAAATTTTACAGGACTTGTTGCTTGTGAATTTAAAAGGTTAAAAATTGTAACTTGATCGTTTTAAAGGCAGTCCAAATTACTGTCTGCAGTTGCTTTCAGCCAGGTGATGAGAACTGATCCTGTTTCTGCTGAAAGCAAACAGTTCTTTGCCATTACCTGGTAGAAATGTATGAGTGATTTCCTCTAGGTGAATGCTCCTCCACAGCTGTCTCCTAGTGAGGAAATGCTGTTTACCACCACGATGTGTTTCATTCTATTTTGACATGCAACATTTCCCTTGGCTTTGTCTGGAGTGTCGTTTTGGAGTGAGTCTCTGAAGCAGGAGCGTAATCCATACAGGGTTTGTTGTGAGGGGCCCTTTTCTTCACTGCTCTTAAATAATGTCAGCGTAAATGCATTTCTTGCAGTTTTAGATCATCCGGTTAGTAGTGCAGAATCCTGTTACTAACTTTGTTCAGTAAAAACACCACCTCTTCCCCTTCTTCCTGCATCCAGTGTATGTCCCTGTATTTTCTGTAGTTGTGCCAAAGCATCTGGTTTACTTAACTTGCAGAGAGCGTGAAGGTCTTGAGGTAACAAAGTACTGTGTTATCTTTTAGCCTCTGAAGTCCACTCTTGTCCTTGTTATTTTAAAAAATGGTCACCCCTTCGATGCTTAATTAAATGGTAAATCTGACATAGTCAAATCTGTCTGGCACAGCCTGAACTGCAGATTGTGGCAGATTAGCCAGTGACACTCTGAGCAGAGGGAAGGTATTAGGGTATTGTGTAGGTGTTGCTTCTGGGTTTTCTTTTTAAAACAAGATCTAGATGAGAACCTGTGGACATGCAAAGGTTTTGTGTTCTTTTTCATTTAATTTAATAGGATAAAACATTAACCTTGCATTCTGATGCACCTTTCCAGTTTTAATCAGCTGTAAAAGAAAGTAGGTGTAAAAGGCATTGAGGTGTATTAATAGCAGGATTTTTTTATCCAAGACTTCAACAAAAGCATAATCTGTTCGCTTAATAGAAAACACACACAAAAACCCCTGGCTTTTGAAAATCAGCAACAATAGCATTACCGGTTGATTGCTGGAATTTGCTTATGTTATAGATGTTCAGCATGTGCATGAAGCTGAAAGGAACAGGTGTCCTAATAAAGTACATGGTTATTCATGATCTCTCTTCTTTTTCCTTAAAGTTGGAATTTCAATTTTCACACTCCTATCTCTGATCCTTCTCAGATTAGCTGCTTGTGAGTACTTTGAAGTGTGTAAGAAAGACTTAATGAAATGCTTGATAAGTTACCACAGTGGAACATGTGAAGTAATTGATTTTCAAGCACAGTACTAGTTCAACTTTCCTGCAAATTTCAACTACCTGGGACTGTTGCAAGGATGCTGAAGGGTGGAATGGATTCAAGCCCAAAAACTTTTCATGTACAGTTGAAATAGTGTCTTGGTTTGCCCCAGGGTTTTTGTGTGACATCTCAGTAGTACTCCTGAAGCTTAGGTGTCTATGCTAAGTTCAGATCTTAAGGAAAAGCTAAATGCATCAGCTGTACTCTACTATCAGACTGTTCACAAACACACTAACTCTTAATCTTTTTGACCAATTAGTTAAATTGCAGTCAGCTAAGCATGGAAACACTCACCAGCAAGATTCCTATGTGTGATTTTGTTACTGGAAGGCACAGTGCTGCAGTCTGGATTGGTTCTGTGGAGGCGAGAGAGAACAGCATGATGTTAGTAGCAGAATTAAATTGGTTGCATGCTACCTACCTACTGCAAAAAAGCCTGCCGAGTGCTTTCAATTTTCAAGCTCTTGCATAAAAATAGTATAAATTTTTCTTTGTATGTCACCTTCTTGCCTGCATAAAGAATACATTAGAGGAGGTAGCTTTTAGTGGTTTCTTATGTTGTAATGCAATAATTGTATCCAAGAGGTCAGTTTGGCACCTTTCTCCCACAGCTGGAAAGCTGCTTGCATAGAACACGAAACAGGAAGGAGTTTGTCTCTTTCAAAGAACAACTGTTAATAGCCTGCTAGATAAGCTTTCCCTTTATTTTTCATCTACAGGCATTTCTTTTTCCTGTTCTAATGCCAACAACTTTGCAGTATCTGTTATTCTTGCTATAGGAATTCTTAAGAATCTGGTGGAGGTCACGTACAGGCTGTTTTTCCAGAACATGCAACATACAGAGGGCTAAATGACAGCCGAAGTTACCATGGTTTTTCCTACTTTCCTGACTTAAATACTTAATAAAGGCACTTTTAAAGTTGAGTGCCTTATAGTCACACCGGACAAGTAGTGTCTTGGGTTTATATACTTTTCCCCTGGATTAATAAGAATCAGGGAGAACTTGTTGAAGCTTAAGTTACACTTCATTGGGTGTCTTTTTCATCAGCTGGAACCCTTTTTTTTTTTCCAGATTTTGGGTTAGGATCAGTGGTGAACATTTGTGAGCTGTGGTAGCAAGAGCTATATGCTGGATTCCGATGAGGTATCCAGAAACAGAAGTAGCTAATAAGATATAATAATTAGAGAAGTATAAAGTTCATATTAGTAAATGAATTCTGTGTCTGTGGAGGGGGGTACTGCAACAGTTATTCCTAGATGAATAGTCCTTACTGTTACTGAGGAGCTTTGGCTCCAGAAAGGTTAATGTAATTTATGTGGCTGTCCACGGAGGATGCAGCAGCTGGTACCCTGCAAGGAGGAGGGCAGTAAGGGGAACCGGAGCTGTTGCAGGAGTCAGAAGATGCACGTTTGACCTGTGGCACAGAACAGATCCCAGCTGAGGTCCAAGTGTTCTGGTAGAAAACTACATGGTAGAAAACCAGATTTAGTTAACAGCTCCCTGAATTTCAGAACCTGAGGCATATTTGTTACTGTGTTTCATTTTCCTTGTCAAAGAAGCCTGTGAGTCGTTTTAAAATACCTTGATGAATTCCACTTTTGTTCAGAGCACTGATCGTTATTAGTGAGCCTTATTACCATAATGTCACATCACTTGCTAACTTTCTACTGCTAACATTTTTTTCTCCTGACTGCTTGTCAGTTCATTACTGGTTACCAGTGGAAGAACAGCTTTACTGAAAATGGACAGAGAAAAATGTACGCATGGAATTTTTTGCCATATTGAACACCAAACCACCTGATGTGGAACTCGGATGAAGTGCTGGGTTGACTGGCCTGTGTCAGGTGCTGCTTTAAGGGAGCTGGAGGAAGTGATCCTGTTTTCTTCCTCTCCACTTCAATCACTGGCTTGTTTAGATTAAATTGCCAGTGAAAGCCTCACCTTCCTGTGGTTGCTCAAAAGCTTTCTTTAGTCTTGTTTAGTCTTGTTGCCTAGTGCTTCCTTTAGGGATGGATTCTGAAGTGCTTTTGCTCTGTCCAGTTATAAAGCCATCCAGACCAGACAAAATCATGTCTTAGCCTAAACTCAGGTAATGGATTGTGCCAGCTAAAGTGGTCAGGTTACTGGTGGTGAGCTGTCTGTGCAGAGAATGAATGGCTAATGTCTGGAGCCTGTCTGGCTTTCAGATGTGATTGCTGAGGAAGATTTGTCCACTACAACACCACTTAAAAGTGTTTACACTGACTCCCTTCTTTTGGAAGGTCAGGTCTTGAAGCTGGTAGGAGGTGGCAGCTTAAAATTTGTCTTCACCTTAACATTGTTTCTCAGTCCAAGCCTTACTTTTCAGGTTTTGAGTTTAAGTGGTGATCCCTTTAAATGCTGTGGTTTGACTTTCTGGAGGCTTTTTGTGGAGAGACACTGATCAACAGATTGAGCAAAGCTGGCCAAGTAATTTCCAAGACACCTGTGCTGCTGCTTTTAGCATTTCAATGTGGTAATTGCTCAGTAGCCGAAAGCAAAGTTGCTGAAATAGATAAACAGGTCAAAGATAAGCAGAAGCAGCATATGAAAGGGCAATTCCAGCAGACAAGGGGACTTGGTCTTTCCTGGAGATAGTGGCAAAAATTAAGTAATTGAAACGATTTATTCTTGCTCTCCAGAAGTTAATTCGTTTTTTCCCCTCAAGAGTTATGTTTGCTGATTCTGCATCACTATACCCAAAGCAGCAAAGGCATTTTTTAATTCAAAGGAATAATTATTTTCTTGATGAGTTTATGCTAAAGAATCCTGGGTAAGGGGGGTGATGGAAGGAGGTACCTACCCACAGCAGTGCTGACAACCGTAAGCCTGCTGTTTCAGTTCTTGCATTGTTAAACTATTCATTACTTGCTTTCCTTTAAAAGAAAATCTCACCGTTTAAGACTGCTCTGTCAGTGTAAAAGCAGCCCTATTAAACCACTTACCAGCTGCTTCATGCTATGTGGTGCAGGGCAAGGCTGTTGCCTATACACAGATAATTACCCTTGATGAATTAATACCTGTGAACTTGATCTTATAAGAAACCACAGCACATGGTTCTGTTTCTCCAAACAGTAATCCTGAAGTTGAACCTTGTCTGTGCTGTCAGGTCTCATTATACTGAAGCCCATGTGCATGTTTTTGGTGAACAAAATGGAAATGCCTTTCACTTGTGCCCTTTGCTAGTAACAGATTGTCAAAAAAAATATATGTATAAATAAAAAAGGCAGATGTGTTACAGGGGAGTAAATGTCTGTTAAACCGGTAACAGAATAATCCTATTGGCTTAAATCCAGTGCTTTGACTGGTCTTTGAATTTGCTAGTGCAGTGGGGTGAGTAGTTCTGGCTTCTGAGTGTCAGAGGTTTGGATGCAAAACTCTGGATCTCTGCTTTAATTCTGAGCCTCTAATGCTCACCCATTGAACTGAAACATTTAGACATGTCGGAATTTTTGACTACATGTATAACTGGGGCTACTGGTAATGTTTTGTTACGGTCTAAGAATCAAATATCACAATAAATATGCATGCTGACCTCAGTGTATGGCATAATTTTGCTGGGAGACTTAGCTGTTGAAACAGGAAAAACGTCTCAGAAAATGAAACTTGAAGCTCCTACCAGTCACCTAGAAGAACAAAATATGTCAGAGATAGAATTGCCACCTCACCTTATGATAGCTTGGGCTTTGTATAGACATAGTTAAAAGCAGTGCAGCTATTTTAACTGGTGTAAGCACTGAGCTTTAAACCATTTCTGCCAGAACATTTGTTATTGGTATGCTATGAATTCCTGCTCTGAACCTGTGTATGTCACTTGCACTGATGGATTGAAATCTCTGTACATAAGGCAATCGAAAAATCAAATTTATGGGGTTTTTCTGGGTATAAAACAATGGGGGGGAACATGTCTTATTGTCTCCCTGCTTTATAAATTGTTACTGGTGAGCAATTTCTTTCTAATCCCCCAGAGCAGGCTGTCCCAGGTTTCAAAGGGCTGTTTGCCTGTCCACAGCATGTGTCTGTTCAGTCCAAAATGTGTTTTTCACTGACTTTCTTTAAAAAGGCCTGGGAAGCAATCATCCGGAACAGCACTCAGCTTGCTGTCTTTGTAAACTGCTTCTCGTGTGGGAGCCTCCCTGGTTTCCAGTTGTGTGCCCCTCTGAGTCTGATTGTGTAACTGTTTTTCCCCGATAAGTTGAACCTCCTTGTGGAATGTCTCCTTCCAGGGGATGAAAGGAGTGTGGGCAGCTACTGTACCAGATGTGCAAGGTGCTGCCTCTTCTGTATTGGGGTAGCCAGTGTAGATACTTCTTCCTAGCACTTGATTAAAAAAATACCTGATTTATGTAGTAGAATTAACTGGTATGTAAAGTTTTGTATTCCATTATAAAACACTTTTATCCTAATGCACTGTATTACTTCTGATTTGTTTTCAAATATAGGTAAAACAAAAGTTAT
This sequence comes from Loriculus beryllinus, assembly GCA_039877255.1. Taxonomy (NCBI): domain Eukaryota; kingdom Metazoa; phylum Chordata; class Aves; order Psittaciformes; family Psittacidae; genus Loriculus; species Loriculus beryllinus. The sequence goes on along the minus strand of JBCJKH010059956.1, from coordinate 46,279 downwards.
GTATTACCTTGATAAATTACTGAAATACACACCTTGCTGAAAGGGTATTTTTCTAACCCATGCCTACCAACATGGTGTTCAGCCCATTTTAATTCAAGTCTGGCCATGGTAGCTGCATTAGGATACGACCATGTCTAAAGAAAGTGTCAACGGCTAAGTGGTGTTTGTTGCAGGTATTCCCAGGCAACTTTACTCCCACCCTTAAGCTAGCCTTTGCATAGTGGCTACAAATCTGTGTGTAAAAACACTTGCAGGTCAAGACCTAGCATAGGTAGACCATAAACTTACGTAATTCTCCCTTGGAAATGAAAATTCATATATTGTATGTGAAATACAGTCTCAGTTCAATAATTAGCTCTCTAAATGCTGAAAGAGGTTACTACAGAAAATAGTGGAACTTGCTATAACTATGAAAGTCTAATCAATCTCCCATTTTGTTCATTGTTGTTGCTTGCTGCAGCCACATACCATGTGAAATTCTTAAATATTAGTTAGATGTGATTTATTCTAAAGACCTATGCCTTTTTTTCTGACACCAGATGTAGTAACTTGGGCAGCTGAGGAGGGGGCAGTATCAGGGAAACATATCCTGCCCTTCTTGCTTAATGAAACTCTTAAAACTCATGTAACAACCTAATTTGGGTGAACAAAGTCAAGAAGGAATCCTTTAAGATGGCCAAGAAGTTTGGTGTTCTGTAGAAAAGAACAGGAAGTTGCTCCTTGGTGAGACTACAGTGTTTGACCGTATGATTAATGCTGGTGAGGAAAGTGTGTGGATGACAAAAGTACTATAAGTTAACTGACCATCAAAACATGCAGTAATCCAGCCCTGATTTCTATGTCAATCAGTGTTGTAGCTGCTTAGCATTTGCCATAGCAGGTGGTGGGTGCTGGCTTGGGATTCCAGACACTGAAATGCTTTCTGTTTCAGTACCTTTCTTCCTGTTTTTTTCCCTACAGGAACTTAAACTGCCTGAGTACAAGGCTCGTTCACCACAGATTGGGATGCGCCGATACTTCATTGATGTCTTGACTGTGCTCAGCAACCATTGCAACCTCTGCCCTACAACCCGGCATCTTGCTATCTATCTACTGGACCTCTTCATGGATTGCTATGATGTGACTGCCAAGCAACTGTACATAATTTCGTTTGCCTGTCTTGTCCTAGCAAGTAAGTTGGCTGCTGTCTTTTAAGGCTTTTTCTTCTGAGCAGATGGTTGTTTTCCTTATATATCATGTACTGTTTTCTCTGTGTTAACAGCTTTCACCTACTTAGGATAAAGCCTAATGAAGTCCAAATCAAAGCGTAAAGCAGTCTGTTAATAAGCTTGGCTCAACTGCATAGCTTGCACTACATTACACATCTATATTCAGTGATTTTAAAAGAAGCAGAAAAGCTTTCAAGACTTTCATTATGTAAATAACTGAAGTAAAATGCAACTTTAGACCATCTCTATGCAACAGTGAAGGAAAAGGAAGTTCACAAACTACCCTATGATAATACTAGAGGGAAGTGTTTCGTAACTTCTGCCCGTTGAGGGTGAGGGGGAAGGCAGTATGCTTAAAAGAGCAAGCCTATGTCTAGTGAACTAAAGAGTGTGAGAGTCTTTCTAAAACTAAGATCAGAGCAATGCAGTAGTATGTATACATCTTGATCTGGAATAAAATCATCCCTTACAGGAAGGGAAAGAATCAACTACTGTAAAGGCAGCTTTCCTACCAACATGTAGAAACAAAACATTGACAGCTGAACCAAAGCAGCTTTGCACAAAATTAATGCCTCATTAGCTTGTATAGGTAAAGTTTAAAATGCTAGTAGGGCTCAGTATGGAGACTTTTGGGAGCATAGTAAGCTCTGTTGTTACTGCCTGGGCCATCCTAATGTTCTTTTTTGGTATGTGTAGTTCAAAGTGATGCAAGTCAAGAAAAGTCACTCTACAATAAGTGGAAATTCCTACGTTTAATTTATTAGTTTCAAAATTACATGAAATAGCAGAAAACTTGTACTATCTACATTCTTTTAATGTTTTGGAGTAAAAGATTCTGAGTAAGTCAGAAGTGCCAACCTGAAGTCACCTTTAAAGTTCTCACTATAGCAAAGAAGAGTAAAAGTAGTTCCTTGCCTGTTAGTGCAAGTGCAGTAATTAGAACTTCCCGCAAAACATTACTGTAGGAAGTGGAATGGGTTTTCAGCCGAGGATTGCAGCAAAAGTGCTCTGCAGGCTGTGTTGCAAGAGACTTGTACTCCTAAAAAAAATGCACCATTACCTTAGAGAGCAAAAAAAAAAAACCCAATAATAGTTGTGGTGTATGCATCATATCAAAATGACTGTTTAATGCGGACTGTCTTTGAGGAGTTGTTATAAACACATTTTGAGAAACTCTGGGTTTTCTTCCTGATTGCTTCCTTAGAAAGAATAGGTCATTAAGGTTAGTGTGCAGGCCACAAGCAAGATGAGGTGTAGTTAGAGGCAAGATTACTTATTCCCACTAATTACTGTTAAGTGTGGGTTGTTTTGGGGGTGGGAGGGGCAAATAGAGAAGGTTTTAGACACAACTTTTGAAATAGAAGCAACAACCTTCTAAACTAAATGCAAGTTGAAGACAATTGTTAAGTTTAGAAATTGTTGTAAACTTGTGTTTTGCTTTGAAGCTTGTTGCTTCTATTCTGGATCTAAAGGATCTCAAAAACTCATCTTTTTTCCTTTACCTATGGATGTTGTCATCACCTATTTTTGACAGCATACAACAGCAGTGCTGTCATGATGAAGAATGTAGCATTCTGCTAGATGTCCTTTAGTTAGCTGGGCTAATTTCTAATTTTTTCTCATTTTGACTGGGTCAGCAGTTTCCCCAGCCAGGGAAACTGGATGATGGTAGTGTTTCCCAGTTTGGTAATAATGAGAAGTTAATACTGTTGCAAACAAATTGCACTAGCAGCCAAGTAATGTTCAGCCTGGCCTTGCTACAGTTGAGAGGAATGTGGGTGTGTGTCCCTCATATCATCCGGTTGTTCCCTAACCAGAAGATTTATGTTTCTTTGCAATGCATGCACACCGTAATAATAGAAGGCTTTCAGCAATTCCTTCCAGATAGTTTAGCTCCTTAGAACAGCTATAAAAGCTTTGAAGTTTACTTATGTCATCAGTGGTTGTTATTTCCTCTGAATCAGTTCTGAGAAAGAATGGTAAAAATTCTTCACAGGGAACAAACTGCTATTGGGGGAGGAGGGAAGGAAAAGTTGCTGGAAAAATTGATGACACAGTTACTTTAGGAATGTATTTAGAATAGCCCATCTCTTGCACTTGCACTAAGGGAAACTTTATCATCTAAATCAGAATCATAAACTGAACATGTTTTTGTAATACAGAAAGACCTGTCCATGTGGATGTTTTGGCTAGGTACATGATTGGAGACAGAGGACCTCCTTTTGAGGTCCACTGTGGTAGTATAAGAGGTTGTAGGTTCCTGCTGCTGCAAGATCATTAGTGGAAGTACAGTGATTTTAATTGTTCAAAAGGAGAGATGTTGGCTTTTGGTGGAAAATAATGCTGGACAGCTGGGATTGGTGGTCTTCAGCCAAGCCAGCTAGATCTAGAGCCAGGATAGTTACCAGTACACCTGCACAGAAGCCAGGATGCTGTCTCTGCATCAGGCTGTGGATAGATGCTCCTATAAGTGACTAAAAATATTACTACTTTCCTTTTTCCCCGGGGCACCCAAGTGCTTTTAGTAAGCTCTGATTTATTTTTTCCAGACAAAATCAGCTTTCTGATGCTGTCAGTAGGTGGATTGATCTAGTTTAACACTTTGAAAGGAATTGAGGAACCTTCAGTTTGCCTCACCTGGCAGCTGAGAAGGCAGGTCCTTGTAGAGGGGCACTGCTGAGCAGCAGCAGGTTGTAAAATTCTAAACTGCATCTTCATTGGGCAGTTTATTACAGAAAATGATAGTGATATTAAGGTGCTCTAGCCCTAAGTGTCCTGTTAGAAAAAGGGATTGTGTAAAGATAGCCCATCTGCTTTAGTGCTGCTTGACTCAAATTGCCTGTCGAAAGCTGTGCAAACCAGCTGCCCCAGAGTAGATGAGATGCACTGACACAATCCATTCAAATGGCCCAGCTGCAGGAGCAGTAAACTCTGGGGAGAAAGCAAGCACCTGGACAGTAAGTCTTAAACCCCTGCAATTGTTTTTTCTGTGAGTTTTCTAACTTTACTATACAGGAACCGTACTGTTATGGTATATCAGTATAGTTAAAGCAGTGCAGCTTTTGCTTGTTGCTGTAAAATCCTAGCTGAGTCTTAAAACTTGTTCCTTTCTTCCCTGAAGAGCTAACCCCCTTCAGCAGCAGGTGCTTCAGTACCTGATAAAAGCAATGTCTCAGCTGTTCATTGGCATTGAATGTTCCAGCAATTTTAGTTCTTATGGCCCCTCTTCCTCAAGAGGGTTTTGCTGCTATGGAGACATGAAAACAGTTTTTATATGTGAGTATTGATTTAAGCAAAGCTGGTTTACTGCTCAACACATCCAGTACTGCATTGCCTCCCAGAGTATGTGGGTATTTCATATGGTTTTCCTGGCTTTATTTTGCCCAGCTCCTTAGTCTGCCAGTGGATTCTCAGCAGCTGAATTAACTCTAGATAGTAAAAGCAATTAGAGCAAGAAAAGATGTCTAATATAAATGGGCTCAGTTTAGGGCATGGGTAATCCTTTATTGCCTAGTTCCTCATTGACTATGTGGAGCTCATGTCAGACATCAGGCAGCTTTCCTGTTTGACTGTGTTTTCTCATCCATTCTCTATTGTCCCATTCTCCTACGTAAGTAACTGTTCTGACAAAGACAGCTGAGCTACTTCTTTTCAATAAAAGATAATAGTGGGTGTCAGTACAGGATATAGATTAGTGTAAAACTTAGTCTGTACTCTTAATTATTGTTTTTATTTCCCTGTTGATGTAACGTGCAGAATATTTTCTTCAGTAATTAAACTTTACTGTAGTAAGGCATTAAAAACTTGGGTGCCTTGAGCTAAGTGGTATACTAGGTATTGTACTAACAGATGAAAGACACTGCAGAAAAAAGGAATTAAGCAGGCTGTCACTAAAATAGCTTGTCTCTTTCTTGCCTTGCTTAGAGGCCATTTGGAAGCTGTGTTTGTGTCTGGGTGCAGCCTGGGAGAGTCTCAGAAGTTTGTTTTACCACCTTGTGGAACAGTGTAGGAATAAAGAAAAGTAGGCCTTTAGCTGTAAGCAGCCACAGGTCTTTTCTTCATGCTGGGCTAGATGGGCTTGACTGGTTTATCCCTCTTTTGGATTGATTTTAATTGTGTATAGGACAAAACGTACTTACACTTTAGTGAGTCTTTAAATTGGTAGTCTTTTTTGTTCCTTGGTCTTCTCAAGGACTCTGAAAATGTAATAAAACAAATTGCCTGCATGTCCTGCCTTTGTTTTGCTGCCCATGCAAAACCCCAGGAAGATCATCTACCCAGCCAGTAGCAATCAGTCCAAACTGCTGCTGTGTGGCAAGATTTACATTGTGACTGCTCCATCCACTTGCCTGCTGCAGTGGATGAAGCAGCTCGTCAGGGTACATTTGATAGGAGTGATGCTTCTCTGAGACCTTTATTTTTTCCTAGAGAAAAGCTGGCATGGATTGATAGGCTGTTCTGATAATGTGACAAATTTGCTAATGAAATGTACTTCTTTATAATTTCAGCCTTGTCCCCTTGACAACAGGACTTGCTCTGGCTTTCATTCATCAAAACAAACGTGTGAATGTGTAACACAAAAAGCACTCACTTTTTTTATGCTGGGGAGCATCTGATTGTAGAATTCAGAGTGGGACAGAATGTGCTCTGAAGTAACTTGGGAATACCTTGTTATCATTAATCACAGTGGTACTACACACATTAAAAATGTTCTGTTCTGCCCCCATTTATTTAGATTTTTACAAAAGAGTTGTTCATAAATGTAAACTTATGTTACAGGTTCATCTTATTTTATTTATCCTATTGACCTCAGTAAGTTTCCTTGTATAAAAATTTGCAGCATCCATATATTTCTTAAATTAAGCATTGCTTTAAAGGCTGATAATTTGTACCTCAAAGCAAAACTTTTTGAGGTAACAATAGTAACAACTACATAATTTTATCAGTAACCAAACCCTAGAATGCAAGAGCAAACTTTTAATTTGAGATATCTATGGTGGCATTTCAAAAGCATGCAAATGACTTCAAAGGACAGACTCCAGGTGATAATGTAAGTGAAACGGCTTTGGTTTTCTTCCCAAAGTGTGATGTTGATTAAACAAGTCAGTGTTATTTGGTCAGTACTAAACTTGCAACTGTCTTGGCTGAGCCTTTAATACTCTTGCAGCAATTGTGTTGGAGATCCAGGTTCTCTCAGCATAAATATGCTGTGCATAGAACCTCAGTTTCTGCTGCAACTGAAGGAACAAAAATAGGAATGGTGTGTTCTGATATCTTTAAATTAGGGAAACTGAGGAACTGGAAAAGGTCACACTGCATTTTAAAAGGCATCTTAAACTTGCTCATGGCCAGCTTGCCCCTGACCTCTTTGGTCTGATGGCATGAGCTAACTTTTGCTGTCTTCTCTAGATTTCAATTCAAAATGGGTGGAAGTGGTTTGATAAACTTGGAAGCAGAGTGTTTTAGATGCAGGTGGAAAGTTAAAAGTAAGAATTTCCCAGTCAACAGCTTTGTCCTTTGTTAGTATGATACCTTCCTAACACTATTGTGCTGCTCTCCAGGCTATAGTTTGACCTTTTGAAATTTCCAGAATTGATCGGGAAGAAAGGAGCTTACAGAACTTACAGGAGCCAGAATGACAGATCCTGTCTGTAGTTTTCTGGGCATGCAGTTGTTTCTCATGCTTCCACTAGCATACTCATTAAATTTCTGTATCAAGCTGACATCACCTGGGGGGAAAGGGGAGAACAAAGGGTTAACTTTCCTCTCAAATTAAAGTTTTCTTCAACACTTAAAGTTCAGATAACAAGGAGATTCTTGAACACGTGTACAGACTCCTGAATTTCAAGGGCTTTTTCACTGACAGTATGCCAACAACCTTTGGTATTGTACTTCATATGATGGATGAATTTTGTTTTTCATTGTTATTGTTCTGGTCTTTTATGGTGAGGTGCTGCCATATTACACTTTAATGCATTACATATCCACTTCTGAATGTGTTAAAAAGACATTCAAGCTGCTAGGATTACAGAAAATGGTCAGGTTTAATACACTGGAAACACTTTGGATGGAATTGCTATCTCAAATGGTTAGAAAGGTCTTTTAAAATAATTTTCTAGTGCAATTTTCAGTCACTTTTAGATTTGACAAGACACTGAAGCCTTATGACATGCCAATATCTTGTCACTTGGTCTATGCTGGTAACGGAGCACTCTTACAGAGGCAGCAAAAGGACAACTGAAACAAGAATCAATTGTGGAATATATGGCCTCAAGAAAGAAAAGGAAAAGTAACTACAGAGTACTCTTAAGCAGCTATGGGTTTGGGTTTTGCAGCAGGGATGTTCTTTAAGGTGCAGTAGAATCTTACTACTGGTGGTTGATGGTTGCTAGCTCTTGAACAAGGAGTGTCTGGTAGATAGGTCTTTTCCAGCTTGGTAAAGAAACAGTGTGAATTTAAGATTTAATTGTTTTAAGTTTGCAGCAAAGTAACACTGTTGCTGTATTTCTCATAGCAGATTTGATTCCCAGGGCTAGATCTATTGGATGGTTTTTATGAAAGGAGGATGCTTTTCATGAAATAGAGCAAGATCCTGGTTTTCTGTACAAAATGACTGCACTTTGTACTTAACTGCTGAAAATTGAGTCATTCTAGAGACTACTGCTGTTTCAGTAGGCTGGTAAATACAGTTTAGAGGAAGGTGGAGCTTCGCTCAGCTGTCTTGACTGAAAATGTATGCTCTCTCCTAACCCTGTAGGAATTATTTATGTTAATCACTTGGTTACAGTGTATTTCTCCTAGCCATTCAGTGACCTTAGTTAATGAGGCCCCTCAAGACAGGAAGGAACAAAGAGAAATTCTGAAGCAGCAAGGGCAAAGGTGGTGTTGTGGAGGGGTTTTTAATGTCTTCCTTTTTGTAGCACGTACGTTTAGCTTTTATACCCAAAGGAGCTTTTTTTTCTCTCAATATTTGATCTTCCTTTGCTGTTTTTTCCCTATGCTGCTTGCTTTCTACATACTTGACTGAATACCCCTCAGCAGAGTGCTTCCAGTTATTGTCAGCAAAGCTATCTGTAATCCTAATGTGTTTATAATCCTGGGTTTGTCATTGATAGTATACTAACAATTAAAAACAAAACTATAAAAAGGATAATTAGGAATACATTGGCTAGTCTGTTGCCTTTTTGTGGCACTGTACTTCCTCAGCATTTATCACCTTTTTTTTTAGTAGCTTTTATCATTAGACTTTCTGGGTTTGGCAGTGTTCTTTATTGGCTTTTGGACACTCAATCATAATGATAAATCTTACCTGAAAACCATCTCTTCTTGCAGGTAAATTTGAAGAAAAAGAAAATAAAGTTCCAAAGTTGGAGCTCTTAAATAACCTGGCGTACATGTGCAAAGTGGATGTGGTATTAAACAAGCAAGATTTGCTTACAATAGAAATACTGCTTTTGGAAAACTTCAACTGGAACCTCTGTGTGCCAACACCAGCACACTACATTGACTACTACCTCTATGTGTCTTTTGAAGAGAATGACCTCTACTATGGCTGGCCCACCACCTCGCCAGCCGAACTCAAAGACATTCTGAAGAAATACGCATATTATTTCCTTGATTTCTCAGTGCAAGGTAGGAGGATTAGTTTTATGCTAGAATGATCTTCCATTACGCAAAAGGCAAAAGTCTGAAAGAGATAATGACTTTAAAACTTGTCATAATGTGGATTTGCACAAAGTGCAAAATGGTTTCTCTTTGCAGTTATTTCAGATGGCAAACGGGAGGTGACTCTTGTTTGTGTGCAAGTGTCTTGTCTCTTCAGAAATCTCTAGGTGGGATCAAGTTTTTCCTTCAGCTTAGAACACTAATTGGTGAGGCTCTCAGAAATGGGGTCTAAGTTTAGGTCTGCCACAGACTGAACTGCTGTCAGTTGCAGATACGATATGCAGTTCAATATATGAATGATATTTTTTACAGGATCCTGTGCTGCAAGACATATTCAGAACAATGGGGCTTTTAATGATTTTATTTGTAGCATCGCTTCCAATATCTGCCCATGTTAGAGTCAGTAAACTACAGCAGCCTCATAGGCTGCGTTTAACACTAATATTAATATGTGTGTAATTGCCAGTACCAAACTGTGGTTCAGCTGAGACCAGTCTACGAATTTCAGCATAGTCTATTTTGTGGCCTTTTCTGAAATAAAAACTTGTTCATAGCTATTATCAAGGCTTCACTAAGTAGCACAGAGATCTTCAGGAAAGCTTCATCCAGTTTTGAAAGGCTTTTTCTGGTCATGAGTTAATACTTTGAGATGTGTGAAGCAAAGTTGTGGATGTAATTTTGTCCTGTTTTGCCATGTATAATGGGCTCACTGCAGTGATGAGCAGGAGTATAATTCTTGGTTTTGGTTTTTCTTTTGTAGATCCCATTTTCCTCCATTTTCGTCCGTCTTTGATTGCTGCAGCCTGTGTGTGTGCCTCACGTATCTGTATGCAGGTTTCTCCTCCGTGGACAATGCATCTTGAGTTGCTAACATGCTACTCCTTGGAACATCTTGCCCAGTGCATTGAGATAATGCTCATGTAAGAAAGAACCAAAATCTGTTTGTGCCTTTAAGATATTAAGATGTTTTTTTATTTTTATTTTCTTTAAGTAATTGTTTGGCTAGAATTAAGATAGTACAGTATTACATTAGTAGTCTCCATTTTCAGTTTGAGGAAAGGAACAAAAGATTAAAAGTCAGGTCACTTTTACTAAATACTGTATTTTAACAATAATTGCAATGCAGAACAGCATGCACAATTTAGTGTTCATTATGTTTTCTTCTACTGGTAGTCTGTGTGGTTGGATGGAAGGTTTTAGAGATGGTTGATGAAAGATTTTTCTTTTTCCCCCCTTTGTTTTCTTATTGTGCCCATAATACACCTGCTGCAGAGGCACACCAGTGTATCTCCAACAATCCAGTAGGGAGACATTTCAGAACTGTTCTTTGTTTTTTCTCTAGTAAAGGACATGACTGTGATGCGTCAATACTGGTCTGGTATGTGAGCACATACAGTCTTATTCATGCTATTTAGCTTTTAAAATTTTCTGTTGAAGTTGGGAGTGATGGTGGACCTTCTGAATTCTTACTAAAAGCAGGGTCAACTGAAGTTAAATCAGACAGCTTGGGATGTTGTCTAGTCAAATTTTGGCTGTTTCCAAGGAGAGAGACTTCCTAACCTCTCAGGGCAACTTGTTGCAGTGCATCATCATTTTCATGGTAACCACAAGTGTGGAAATGTTTCTTTCTAATATCCAACAGGAATTTGCATTGTTCCTTTATAGATATGCACTTTAATACTCTGCAAATACTGTTTCAGATTTCTCTGTGTTGTGGACTTAAGATTCCAATACAACCGGTCCATCAGTAAAAACATATTTGTGATGCAAAATAATCTATAGACCTGTTGTGTGTGAGACCTGTTGTGTGTGAAGATTGCAGCAGGATAATTAGAAATTAATTATAAAAGCAACTAAGGTTACAATATACACCTAGGGCAAAAAAGCTGATAATGTAGCCTAACTGGTGAACACTTTGGGATATATGCAGCCTCTATTAAGTTCTTTTTAATAAATGCTACTTCTAATTTGTTTCAGATATTATGAGAATGACATCAATGAAGCCAGTAACGTAAAAAAGCAAGTAACAACTCAACATCAAGAACAGGGAAATCTGAGTTACCAAGCTACTACTCGAGGTCTCTTCCAGCAATCTAGTTACCACCCTTTAACACAGCATTCAGCTACATTTTCCCAGTTCCAGTGGCCAGTACAAGATCTGTGCTCAGCTTATCGTGAATCTTTACAGCAGGCCCACAGGCCCAGTAATCTGCTTGCTGGGAGCACTGACAGCTCCATATGTTCCTACACAGCTCTTCAGGCCAGCCTTCAGCCATCTGCCCAGGCTCTGCCCATCCAGACACCCTTTGCCGTGCAGGTGGCATTTGGGACAGAGAGCAGACACTGCATTTCCACAGTCTGTGGCAGTAGTTACTTCAGTGATTCATATGCAGGTGGGTGTTTTGACTGATAAATACTGACAGGAGAAAAACGTGGTATGAATAGAAGCTGAAGAAGAGACTCTGTTATACAAGATGTGTATCTGAATTAAAACCATAGAGAAACAGCATCTTTATGACTTGCCCATTCAGACAATGTTGATATGGATCCACTGATGACTGGAACCTGGTGCCTTTCTGCCAAGGGTTGTAGCTTTGGCTTTTAATGAGAGAGAGAAATAGAAATCTGTTAATATATCTCACTCAGCGTCGCTTTGAGAGGCATCTGCGTGGGGACTCTGTGATTACTTCCTTCTGATCTTCAGTTAGTGACTTAATAGAGTTGTCTGAAAGCTTGTGTTGAAGAGTTATTTCAAGCTGGACTACATGTTGAATTTATGGCCAATAGCAATGTATCTAGAGGTTTTTGGAAAACATGGAGCATGCTCTCTCCCAGTGGCGCATTGCTTTGAACACTGGCAGCTTATACTACTGGAAGCTTTTACTAAAATATGACGAAATTGGCATCAGTTAAATGTGAACTTCGTTTATGCAGAACTCTATATGTAAATACTTTGTTTCCTTTGATCAGGAGTGACAGTTCAGGATTAAGACTTTAGAATAAAAAGAAAAAAAGAAAAACTGGCTGGAAGACTATCACATACTTTTTGACTTGAAATTCTCCTGGGATCTGAGCATGGTGCTGCTGAACAGAACATCACTCTGCCTTCAAGTATTTTAGAAACAAAAAACAAGATTTTAAGTCATCTCTTACGTCTTTAACATGCTGCTGCTTTTGAGACTGGAGATTATTGTTAATAAAATTGTTCATGAGCTTTATCAGCGATTTATTGTTACTTGAAGAAATCCTCCTGGAAAACTTCCGAAGTTTCATGGCCTTCAGTTATTTTATCTTTTGAGCTCAATGACTTCTGGCAGTAGCTCGGGCTCAGGACAGAACTGGTGTTAATGGGGCAAAAGTGGGGAACTGTTTAACTTTACTGTGAAATGAGAGTTTGATTGCAGTGCTGACTTAGTTTTTTCAATACTGTCTTTGCATTCACTTGGAAAATGTAGCTGGTAAATTGAAGATCCTGTTGCAGCTTTGCAATGAGACGCATACCTACTGTCATGTATCCAGAGGGTTCTTTCTTAACTGAAACCAGGGCACATAGTTCAGAAAAACTGTAGAGGCTTTTATTGGTAATGTATATTTTTACAAGAAGTGGACTTCTGCAAATGTGAACCTTTAGTTTTGATATATGCAACCTACTGTAAATTTGTTTGAGGGCAATACTCTTGGGTTGCCTTCTCTCTGAAGGTTCTCGGGACAGCAATACACGTAATGTGCAATACGCTTTTACTGACTTGGGACATATTTTTCAAGTTGTGCCTCATAGTGCTGTTTTAAATTATATTTTTAGAGACTTATTTTTAATGGTGTTTTAGGGTGGGGGGGAAAAATGAGCCTGCATGCTAATGGGTGTTTGTGTACTATGTTCCAAGAACACAACTTCTGGTATCAAGCTAATAATTTCTTCCATTCAACAGGCTAGAGCAATCTTCTTGGCTTATTTTTTTAAATGCAGACTATAACTGAGGAGGCAGTACTCATCAGAAATTAGTCTAGAACTTTAGAGAACTTTGTCTTTTATTCTGTTAGCTTTGTATTTATATTAAACTTTATTTTCAGAAGACTTCAGTGTGTGCTTTTGTCTTTTAAGAGTCATAAAGAACAACATACACATGGCAGTACTGTTGGGGGGAGTTTTTTATCACCCTTATAATTTTTGCGTTACGTGCAGTGTCATACTTTGGACTGCCATTGTGCTTAATAGTGAAAATACTTGCTAAGTTCCCAGTGAAAGTTTCTAATAAATAAGCCACACAGCTGAAGTACACTCTTCTTTTTGCAGTTTCTCCTTAGCTTTTAACAGCTAGTAAAAAGTACATGTCTATACCTTCAAAATAATTGATCTGAGCACTCGTAATGTTTTATAGAAGAGTGGCAAGACCTGTGCTGGAAAGACCTTGCCAAAAAATAAATTGTGAAAGATTACACAGATCAGGGATTTGGTCACTGCACAAGAATGGCAGAAAATGTGCAGAGACAAGGTGGAGATATAAAAGATCAGATGGCCAGTGTGTTTTGGAGATGCCATCTTACCTGAAGAGGTTGACGGACTGAATAGGCGACCACAGCTGTACGTTCAGTCTTTATTCTGGTGACTATATTCTAAGCATGAATTGTGCATTGACTTCCACGTTCCATATGTACTGTTGTATCATGGGTGGAGTTGGGGCAGATTAAGTCCAAGAGCAGCCTCTGAAAGGGAAGAGATTAGAATTTGAGTTGGCTTAATACTGCTGACTGACAGCTCTCTCCACAATGCCTTGAATGCTGGTGGCAATTCCACACATTTAATTTCTAGGTAAATACTTTTTCATGTCTCTGGTTATTTGTTTGTTTTTCTCTTTTGTCAAAACACCTCATCAGGAAGAGCAAATGTAAAAGTGCAGCCAACATAAAGCTGCTTTTCTGAAGCCTTTTTACTGCAGCTCTGTCTGGAGTGAGCTACAGAGGTGTATGCAAGGCTGAGTTAATTTTTAAACAAATGATTTTTTTCTTAAATCGTGCTTGTGCTGTTTGATGCTGTCAGTTGCAGCATAGTCATAGATCAGAATTTTTACAAGTTGATTAGCTTGTACTTCCCTGGCAGCCTTGGAGGCAAGGAAAGCTGCTGCAGAAGCAAATGCAACAAAACATGGCTCAGAATACAGAATGGGCTATGGCACTAGTTACTCACAGGGGAGGACGTGGCACAGGTAACCACAACCAAACAGAAAGTTGACATTAAAATAAAAACCCCAAATATATTAGTGAGCCGTGACAAGAGCTGCAGCAGGGATACGGGTGGAAAAAGTCTGCCAATGTTGATCAGACAGCAAAGGTTAAAATGAACTCTAAAGATCTTGCAGCTGCAGCTTGCTGCTTTTATAAATCGAAACCTACTACCCTCTCCCTGTTTGTAAGAAAGCCACAACTTGGTGTCTATAAAGTTGTCAAAGCCACTGTTTGATCCTTTTATTTTAGCAAGTTTTACACACTGTAGTGAAGAATTTAGAGTATATAATGCTCTTTGGTCAGTGTAATCAACTCACCAGTAACGTGTACAGGTGTTGCTGGACAAAATTTAGCTTAGTACTATTTTTTTACTGAGAAGTCTAGATACTAGCAAATGTGAGCCAAACTGGTGGATTCTTGGTGACAATTTTGTGCAAGTTCTACCCCACAAGGGGTTTATTTTGCTCTCTGCTGCCATTTCAAGACAAGCCAGCTGAAAAGGCAGCAATGCATTTTTTTTCCCATGTGAAAGCATCCCTTAAGTGCTTTCTAGAGAGGTTAGATAAGAATCCCACCCTTCCTTTCAAAGCATTGTTGTCTGTATAATGAGGAGTGAGTTGATCACATGAAGAATGTGAAAACAAAATGCACCAGTTGTGTAAGCTAAATGTAGTTGTGTCTAGAACTGGAATTAGTGGTGCCTTGTTTAATTTTGTTTTCAAAGCAGGGAATCATGAAGTATCAGCATCACCTGCTTCAGAGAAAGTTCTTGGGGGCATGAATGGTTCAGACAAAACAGCACTATCCTTCAATTCTAGTATAAACTTTAGTTTCATATAGCATTTGCCCAGTGCCTACCTCTGCCTAACTCTATGGGTCACTGTGTAATTCATTAAGTGTTGAGTATGACAGGCATATTCTAAACACAAATGTTCTAAGATGTCATATTTGCAGAGCAATCTAGTAGCTCACCTGAACTCAAACAAGAAGTAAGCCTGGAGAGATCCTTTATTGCTTCTCAATGTAATTTCATATAACTGAAGAGGCAAAATTTCAGCAGAATTCTATGAAATCAATAGATTTGTTTGTGCAAGTACCAAAAGAATGTCTCAATATTGAACAGGTTTCAGATTTGACTTGTGTTTACAGGTCAGCATTATGCTTTGCCTTGCAGAGTAAGTAATACATTGAGCAACACCTGGTCCTAAGACACATGTAGCCTGTTTTGGGTAAACTGATGGAATCTGGATGAAACCTTGTTGCAGCTGGAAAATTCAGTAATCTCTATTGAGGAAAAAATATAAAAAGGAATCAAAAGCCTTTTTTTAATGCAACATACTAAAATGGTTGGTATTAGCAGTCATGTACCCAATCAGAAAATGAATTTTGTGTACACAAGACACATGCCCTAGCTAGTTACTGGTTAGCTTGAGAGGGGGCAAACAGCTCAGTGGATCCAGAAGGCAAGACAAGTTGGAAAAAATAAAGTATGAAAAGGGAAAATCTTTGTGAACACAGTACTGGCCTGAAGTGATTTAGAACAGTGAATCCAAAAAGTTCTATATTTAATTCCTGCTGTGTCAAGAAAACAGGTTTGCACATGCACTTTATGTAAATAACAGGATTCAATTGAGAAAATAAGACTCCACATTTTTTCATAGGATCATGTCTGTAAAACCTTAAATATCTTCCAGGAATTTGGGTCAAGAGGGGATACTGATGACAATGAGAAAACCGTGATAGCAGTATGAAAGCATATCTTTTAATGAGTGATACACTGACTTTCTCTTGTTTTCAAGCTCCTAAATTTCTGCCCTCCAACCAGTAACAGGGCAAAAGACATTTATCAGGTCTTGCATTTTGATGTACACTTTGGGCAGAGTACTATACTATTCTCTAGACAGAAGCTGAATAGAACTTCTATTAAGTAGGTGGAAGGCAACATTTGAAAAAGCTAAGTATGCTTCATATACTGAAATACTTAGACTGGACGGCATCATCAAATGCTTTGTTGCATCTTCTGATTTTTGCATTCTGATTTTCTGAGTATTTGTGAAATCTTTAGGCATGGAGTAAGATTAATTTTGAGGGTAACATTACTCTGAAAACCAATTCTTCATGTTTGTAAATACAATGAAAGAAAGTGGGAAAGATAATCCATATTTATTTGTATTGTTGAATGTTTTCCAGTGCACTGGAAGAGACTGGCTTCACTGCTTTAAGCAATCCTCTTGCTGACCCTTTTGTAGACTGCACCAGAAGCAGTAGAAATCTGGAATAAAGAACAAATTAAGATTGGGTTGAACAGTGCAATTAGAGCTTCAGTGTCACAAATGAAAAGAGCTGCTGACTGGCTCACAGGACCTCTCCTTTATTGAAGCAACGTTTACCCTTTGGTAGAAGACATCTCAAAAATAAGCTTAATGTCATTGTCAAGTTTGAAATAGACAGTGCAAAAACATTCTTACACAAAAAGTTTTAGTGGTTTAGGGATAACTTAAATGTATCCTGGTTTAGACATGGTTTCACCAACAGAGTTATCAACAAAATGGCAACATAGCTTTGGAAGATCATTGAAACTACAATACTTACAGTAAATCTTGTAAATAGGATTGTCAAACATCATGTTTTCTGATTCTCAAAAATTTTCCTGAACTGACTTATGTCTGTGCCAGTTACATCTGAGTGCATCTTCAACAGAGACTAACCACAAGTAAGTTACTCTGTGAATCAAGAAAGGATGCTCATCCACCCTGAAAAGAATCACTTACTGCTTTTGGAGAACAATTATCTCATTTGTGTAAAACTCAGAATTTTAAGCCTGCTGCTTTTGAGGGGGTTTTTGTTGGTTTGTTTTTTATAAGCTAACCTGGATATTTGAGAACTTACCTCCACAAGCTTTCCTCCAGAAATCTCTGAAGTATGGTGATAGTTGGGAAAATCAGCTACTAATTTCCCATCTTCCATTTTTACAGTTGCCTGTAATAGAGAAAGTTTTAATGTTCCCTGGGGTTACTGGCATTTTTTTATTATCAGATACACGGTAAACATCTGTACACCTGATGCTTAAAGTTTCTACCTTTAAAAATGTTGTCATGTATTACACACACAGCTTCAGGAACAAGACTAAAATGTTGGTACTTTAGTTCTTATATGTTCACAGTTTAAATGGAAAAATGTTCATCTAACAGTCCATCTAACAAGTAGCATTCTCAGACACCAGTAACCTGCTTGCAAGCAGCACAGAAGTCACTGTGCACAAGTGATGTGGATCTTTACCCCAGATCCTGTACCAATTGCTGTTAAAAGCTTCTTTGTATGGAAGAAGTATGCCAGGATGCTACTACGAAGGTAAGAAATAGTACAGCAGCCAAGCTGACCACCAAAACTAGATACATAATTCCATCACATCACATCACATCACATTGTCTGTATTTTTAGCAATAAAGACAGGTGAAGCAGTTATACTTCAAGGGAAAAAGAATAATTTGCAAAATAAAGAGTGGATATATTCTACCACGTACCAGAAAACCATTTTACTAATTTATGTATTGTTTAGCAACACTATACTAAAAGGCAGTGGTTTCTCTGCTGAGTCATTTACTCTGCCTCCATCTTTGGTTACTTAATAGGCTTTGACTGCTGAAGTGTCAGAGCCAAAAAGAATGGAATTCGGAGAATTGCAGAATTGTTAACTTTGCAATAGTTTGACCGAGTAGAATTGTGTCTTATTCTATCTGTCAGGTTTCACAAGACTTCTCAAAGCCAAAGACATAGTTTTTTACCCTTCATAATCAGAAAGGTGTGACTAAAAATGTTTTGGAAATCATGCAATGCTATTGCTGTGCTCTGTTTGCCACAGCTCCCTGATGCAACTACTGGTTTTCCTGTCTCTCCAATATGTATAAAGCATTTATCCAGTTATCTATTGCAGGGGTTTGGATACCTCACAGATGCAGAGGTTAGCTATCCCAAACTGTCTTATCCCTTTAAATAGTTGAGAAATTAATAAAGTAAGTAAAGCAACAATTTTACAGCAGGTTTTGTATCCAGATTTTGTCCATGACATGAGCAGATCAGTACTGTGTAATCTTCCATCTTGCAAGAGGCTGCTTAACTTGCAGGTTGCTCTGTACTTCCAATAGGAAGGAGATACAGAGATATTTTTTTCCTCACCTTCAGTTTACACAGCCTTTTGTTTAAGGCTCAGGCACAGCTGGCTTCAAAAGGTGAGCACTGCAGACAGACATGGGCAAAGCTAGAGACCACAGCACTTCTCTCAGTGTACTGCAGCTGCTGGACAATGACACAGCTGCCAACTAACTATAGAGAGTTGCAATGAGCATTATGTTTGCTTGAGCTGCAACAACAGTAGATGCTTGACACTGTACCCTCATTCTTTATCAGTTCTGAAGCTGTAGCTCTTTAAAATCAAATATAAATATTTTGTTAGGGGCATCAAGAAATGGAGGCAAATTCCATGTTTCTAAGCTATGACAGATAAGAAAATCAAGTTAAGGAAGACATGCCTGAGGCAGATTTGATTTTCACCCTAAATTAAAAGACAACTGAGACAGGGTAGAACTGAAGAGCTAAATGAATTTACCTTGAACTTTTTGCCACCCATTGTCTCCATATCTGCTTCCTTGCCAACTGTGAAGATGTTGGTCGTGGTGCGGCCTCCTGGGAAATGCTGTGTCCAGGTGAAGTCATTTCCATTTTGCACCACCTCAGTGACTATTTTGCAATTCCTTCCCATTTCAATCTTGTCATGGGGGAGACCTTAATCAATAGAAACATACAGTTTATCAAATCTAATAGCTTACCAGCTGTATTTGAATTGAAGCATGCTAATAGTGTGTTTGTCCTCAGCAATATCAAAGCTCTGAGTTTAAATGACTGATATAAAGGAAACTATAGGTACACAGCAGTGCATTTGCTAAAATAAGTTTTAGTCTTACATCCTTTTCCCTGAGAAACGATACACAGAATACATGTATATATACAACATATGTGCAAATAATCCCTTCTATTAACCTCCACATGCAGATGAGTTCAATTTAACATGAGCTTTTGTATGTGCCTTTGCTATGTAGCTGCACATACCCATTCACTATGTGCTAGTGCTATTTAAATTAATAAACACAAGCACTGAACTTATGTGTTCAGATCATAGTGTCCATAAAAGCTTTTATGGGATAATCTCTGAAACAGATTTGCACAGTCTTCTGAAAGCATTCACAGAAACCTGGTACTGTGTAAGATTTTGACAAGCATTTTCATACTAAATTTATACGCCTACTCATGAATGGGATAGAAAAAGTGACCTTCACAATGATCATACTGCAAACAACTTTCCCCTTCATTCTACTGCCACTGAAATGAAGTACTAATTCTGTAGAACAGGACTATTTTCTGCAGCTAGCAGTGCTTAAGTGCTATAAGAATGAAAACTGAATCTCCTTGCTGAAGTGTAGAGCAATTCTACCACTTTTAGCCCCTGCAGATCTCAGCACATTTCAGTAAAAAGCACTTCAAAAAAAAAAAAAAAAAAGGCTTTTTAACTAATTTATAACCTTTAAGTCTTACTCCCACAACATACTCACCAATCTTGGTCACAAAGTCATCATAGTTCTCATCGCCTTCAAACTCATATTTGCCTGTAAATGCCATGTTGCCCTGGTGATGTGGCTTGTAGAGCAGAGTAGCAGCTGGAACAAAGAATGGAGATGTGCAAATGGCTTGAGGCCCTGTTTTTTATAAAGCAGCCCAAGCTGTTCAGCCCACCTATATCCACACCCCTTGGAAATATACTTTTATGATGTGTGTGAGTCACTAGCATGGATGCCATTGACCTGTATGAAAATCAAGGTTACAATTCAATTATACATCCTTGGAAATAATGTGGAGATCAGCAGAAACAAAAGCTCAGTTTCCATTTTAGTGCATATTTAAACAAAGTGATATATTTTTTCTTTCAAGATTCCACTGATTTTTGCATTCAGGATAGAATAATGGTAAAATATGTTACAGTAAAACAGGGAGAAAATGGCTTCAAAGCAGCGTCCTGAGATCACAGCCTTGCTCTGTTTGGAAGCATATGCTATATTAGTTAAAATATGAAAATATGAAACAAGCTGCACGGATTCCTAAGTAATTCTGGCAGGATATGGGCAGTGACAGGGTTCAGGGTAAATTACTACACCTGCACATGTCTTACCCTTATCTCCATACAGAAAAAAAAAAAAAAAAAAAAAAAGTATAAAATATTTTACACTACTCAGATGTAAAGAACATTAGATACTTGCACAGCATTATGTTCCCATACCTTATTTAATATCAAGAGACAAACAGTCTTGTGTACTGCTTAGCAAGTGTTTGCACAAAGTATGAAAGCTATATTTTGGAGCAGCAGAGTTCTGATTTATGCAAGAGAATCATATGTTAAAAGTCAAGAAGTCTGCTGGGTAATTTAGAATGCATATAGGAGGTGTCCTACGCCTATCAGATCCACTACCACACACAGTTAGCAGGGTAGGAAATTCCCAGCTGCTGTAGATTGTCATAGCTGCACTCACTGGCTGAGGATACAGTTTTAATCTGAAGAAAACTATTCCTAAGATTTATGTGAGAATGGCACCATAGATTGGAATTTTATTTTATTTAATGAATGAATTTAGGAAGGAACAGAAAATCAAAAAAGAAACTCCCATTTTCCCCAGTTTTATGAAAATCTGGAGTAATACGTAACACAAGGTCAACAGGCATTGCTATGTGCAAAATGGGTTCCATTTCTTAAATGCAATTGATTTAATCCCACATGCTAATACAAGAACATGTCTATTTAGAATCAAGAAACTGTTCAGAAGAACAGGAACATAGACTAGGTGATTAAAAACATGGAAAACAAAGGTCCACTAAACTTCACCACCACTCTTCTTGGTGTACTTTCACATTAATGTATTCTAGCTAATCATTTCTGAATTCTAGTTAATACTTGCCCATACTTCGCTCTGCCAGAGAATGAGACAAGATTCAGGCATGGAATGAGACTTCAGTAAAATGTTAAATATCATTAATCATGGTATATCATTATGGTTAAACTCTACAAAGTAGAAACACTGCTACATCTAATAGTTTTATGATCAACAACACTGTCTTTGAGTTCACACAGTCAGCTGTACACTCCCTCAGCTCTAAATCCTGCACATTGGAGGATATAGGGTAGTTTGCAAGCTCTTGTACTGAACTGAGAAAGAATGGTGCCTGTTAGTGAATGCTGCCTCCTACAAGTCTTCTCTTTTATGGTCACATACTGGCTGTCTTTTGATGCAGCCTCACAGATTTGGGACTGGATATAGATTATGTCATACCAGCATTAAACTCTAGAGGAAATAGAAATAAATCTGCCTATACCCAAATATTTTCTCACAGCATACTACAGTAAGCCCTTAAATTAGTAAATATTGGGGGTTAAGGTTTCATTAAATTTAAATATATTTGCTATGTACTCATATATTTAATGGCATATCACTTGTCAGGCTATGCTACAACTCAATTAAAAGAGTCCTCTCTAATTTGTATTGTTTTTTCAATTTTACTTACTAAGCTGCTTTCCTCTGTACAAAGCCTCTGCTGATCTTAAATTGTACGGCCTTTAAACCAATGACAGAATACACAGAGCATGTGAGTTTTGGATAGGAAAACGTTCCCTGCCTTAGGAAAATTTCTGCAGTTTCAACACTTTTCCTTACAGGGGAAAAATGAGATGGATTCAGAATAACACACTTACTGATGGGTGAAAAGTCTGAATCAGGCGAGAAGGGGACTTCCAATGGAAAAAAAAATTCTGACCAGAAAAAGCTTCAGAAAATTCCGAGTCAGTTTTGTGAGAGATTACACCTGTGCATAGAAAAGAGCTTACCTCATGCTCATGCCTCGGGAATTTACGCCATTTCTGGGTTGATCTTTTACCTACTTCCTTTTCTGAAGTCTGAGAGAAAGTAACTTGAAAATCTTACATTTCATATGGAAGAAAACATTAAACTTTCAAATGGAGATGCTTTTTTTGAAGTTTTTTAAAACTTCTTAAAACATTTGCTTGGGGTATGTTCCTGGCAGGAAAAGAGTTTCCTAGAGCAGATGCAGAAAGTGAACATGAGTGAAGCAGAACAGGATCACAGTCAATTTGTAAAATCAAAATTGAACAAATGTCCTAGGAATTACTGCCTTCCCACCCCTAACCTTTCACTCTCCCTATATTTACTCAGCTTTAAATTGTACCATGCTATGCAATGGCTGACTATCTTGTGCTAGAGTTCATGACACCACAAAAGCCGTACCATCTGCTGTCTGCATGCAATTAAAAGGATGTGTCCATACTTGAAATAGAAGAGAGCCATATACCTTCCCTCTGTGAACATT
>JBCJKH010059956.1:11729-23659 GCA_039877255.1 Loriculus beryllinus | reverse complement strand
CCTTCCCTCTGTGAACATTCTCTGCGTCCTGTGATTAGCATTCAAAACACAGGAGTGTGGGAGAAAAGTAAGGAACTGGGAGACTCTGTATCTATTACAAATACATGAGATTCAGGGAAGGAAAAGAGAAACTTGTTTTACCACCAGTGTTTCCTTTGCACTTTTGATGTCTGTAAAATGATTGTGATTATCCCACAACCATATTTGACACTTAGGTTTTTTAATTACAACTCCTTCAGCTTAATCCCAAAATTACTGAACTTAATGACCAATTGGGCAGGAACGGACAACTGAAAATGAAACTTTATCAGCTGGACCCAGATGCTTAGGCCCTATCTATATAAAGAAACACAGCATTAGCATGGAAAACAATAAATTGGTTGCACATACAGAGAAACCTCAGTTCTCACTGCTATGGTAAAGCTAAGTAAATACCAGTTAAGCTACAGCAGTGTAAACTATATACCTTTAATAGAGGCAAACCCCTGGTAATTTTAGTCAGACACAGACTTGAAAATAGCATTTAGAGGAAAGTATCGTTAAGCTTATTTCATACATGGGAAAGCCGAAACACTGAGAGAAAGTGACTTATGAGAGCTTATTTTATAGTGAATGGATTATGCAGGCAGTAAGAAATCTTAAGTCCGGGCACTAACCTAATGTCCACAGTATAGCACATTAATTTAAACATTCTTATGATAAACAAGCCTTTAGAAGCAAACAACAAGTGCTGGGAACCACCATTTACTTTTAAACTGTCACACAGGGAGTTTTACACTTCCTCACTTATGGGCTGTGAGAATCCTTACAGCTGTTTAGCACAACTGGCTGACCAAGCAAGCCCCTAGTTAAAATTCTTATCATCTCCATGTGGCTCAGTGTATATTGAAAGATAACCAGGCAATGTCCAGCCCCAGCTGTGGTTTGGACAGTGGGTGACTGCTGAGTCTGTCCTCAGGTTAGCTGAACACTGAAGGCTTGTCTTGCATTGGGCTCCTGCTGTTCCAGAGAGACATGCACAACCCTGCGAAGAAGGTAAATGAACTCAAGCCATACACTCTTCTGTTTACATAAAACATACTTGGAAACAATACCACTGGCATAGTAACACCACATGGACCTTGGAGGATAGATGGAACTGGATAAGAAAAATGACACCACTCTGTGGACCAGGAAAAAGATAATCAGAGTATATGAACAGTACTTGAGCTTTTTATGTTCTCTTTCTCTCTTTCTCTCAAGATCAAATTACATTGATAGCTTTCTTGCAATGTGATATAAAAATGCTGACATCTACACAACTATAAAATACTTAGAGCTTCCCTGCAGTGGGAATGTTGTGGCATAGAGCCTGTGTGTAGTATAGTAAAGTTACCAATGAGTAACTATTTGACTGGGTGGGTCATTCTTGACACACATGAAGTATGAGTTTATTCACCTCCAAGGAGTTGTATACTAACACTATACATGAGATTTCCAGTGCAGGTTACCAGCACCATCCAAACAACAAAGTTAAGGCTACACAGTGTTAATAAATGTGCTTGCTCTGCCTGGCTGCTCAGGATCAGAATCAGCATAGAGTAAGTTCTGAGCAAACATGCAGTCATCTGTACCTGTTTGTGCATAGGAGTCTTTGATGTGCATTGTGAATTTGCACCTGTGTTTCTGCTCACTTATTCCAAAACAAATCCTTATTTTCATTCCTGCCTTTTTTGTTATAAAAATATAGTGAAATTCAATAATGTATTGGAGAATGAAGAATTTCACTAAGTAGCCTTCCAAACACTGAGTCAGAACAATGTTTATTCCAAGAATAAAGGAAAAGGAGGCCCTCTGAATTCACCACAGTTATGGTCAGTTGTACAATTGTGTTAGTCTTCAAGGTCCCTATCTCTTAAGTTTCAGGTAAAACCAGTGTTCGTTTAATGACCTTACACTTTGCATTTACAGTATTATTTTCCTGCCTCTTCGGAGCTGTCAGCATGTGATGTTGCTTTTGCATACCCCTACAGCATTGCTTCATCCTTGGTGTGCTGATCACAGAAATAAATGATGCAGAGAACTCCAGAGTTATCCAGTAAAATAAAACAAAAATCCATGCTTATGTATACATGTATTTTAAATACAAGTATTTAATCCATTTCAACTGCTACAATGTAGTTGAATGGATTAAATTTCTCCTCTCTTGTAAGGAGAGATAGTGCGAGCAGGGCCTGTTTAGTCTAGAGAAGACTGAGAGCGAATCTCCTTAATGCATGTCAATACCTCAAAGGTGGATGCCAGGAGGATGGTGCCAACTCTTTTCAGTGGTGCCCAGTGACAGGATGAGGAGCAATGGCCATGAACTAACACACAGTAAATTTCACCTCAACGTAAGGAATAACTTCTTTATGTTGAGGGTGACAGAGCGCTGGAACAGGCTGCCCAGGAAGGTTGTAGTCTTCCTTACCAGAGACATTCAAAACCAACCTGGACATGTTCCCATGTAACCAGTACTTGGTGGCCTTGCCTTGGCAGGGGGTTGGACCAGATGATGTCCAGAGGTCCCTTCCAACCCTTGCAATTCTGTGAATCTGTGAATGTAGAGTCTGCATGCTGCTGCAGACAACCTTGGCTATATAATTTTTGTGCTTAACAGAACTCAGTTCAAATCCAACTGAATTAACAGCTATGACTGAGACTAGTGATAAAAATAAAAGATATTTCCCTGGCACAAGGTGAGAATCATAACAGAGAAAGGCAAAATAATAAAAAAAAGCTTCAGGTGCAAAAGCTGACAACAGCTTTTAGAAAGTGTCATTATCTTCATCGTACTTGGCACTGTCTTATCATTTTCAATGGAGAAAGATGCAGCTGTTCTTTATGTAGGTCACACCAAAGATTGCTGTTCCATAGGAGACTCTGTCTGCCATCTGGTGGCCAACGCTCAGGACCCGGCTGGCAGGGCGTGTGTCCTGCTCAGCCTTCTCCTCACCCATGTAAAACCCTGACTTTACCAAGGGTTGCAGTAGCCCCGTGCCACAGCTGAATCTCAAAGAGGGATCGCTGATCTCATTCAGGTTACAATCAGCTCAGTAAGAATCATGTTAAATATATTATTTATACTTATATAATATATTAAAATATATCCATTATTTATGCAAGCAATTATCTTCATACATTTCATCTTGGGATATAGTTCTAAATGAAGATGATTTCCTAAGCATTGGTTTATGGCAGCACTGACATATAATATAGCATTAGCCTTTGCTAAAACGCAAATCCATTTGTATTGCTATCTTGCCAGCCAACAAGACATGGGACTGTGCTTCACACAGGCTTAATGCAACATTATAGGTCAGGAGCCAAACACTGGCTTCCCTGGATTCAGTGGGAATAATCTACAGTTGAACCAAAACTTCAACTCAATTAAATGACTTTATGTGCAAATGCTGTCTGCAGCAGGCTGGCATTTGTAAAACCTACTGAGTGGGTTCAGGTGACAAACAAACACAAATAAGAGTGTGCATGTTTAGAGGAACAGCACTGCTTGCAGACAGAATGGAAGGGTTACAGCCTTAACCTGTGAGGTCTAAGGTGCACAAACACCTTAGACCTCTGATTTTGTCTCACCAAGCAGGAACACCCCCCCAGACAACCCAAACCCATGCATTCATAGTTGTGCTTACCTAACTTTGTAACCTGAGTCACTCTCCTAACATTAACACATAATAAATCTCATCTTTGAATGTACGTTGTCAGGACTATGGTTACAATGAGAAGTTATGCAGAAAAGCTCAACACTGAATTTATCAGGATGACGTGAGTTACAACTGTGTGGCTATTGTAGACAGCATAAATAAGCTGTCAAAGACGTAGAACTCTTGTGGAAGCTTATACCCAAAGGAAAAGTTTATCAAAAGTGAGCAGTTAATCCCTTCTGTCTCCCAAACCAGCTACCTCTGATATGCAAAACAGCTGAGTCTTCAAATGCTGATAGGAACAGAGGGAACTTTCAGGAACCAAATCAAAGGCCTTGGACATTGTTACTTTCAGAATTTACTTGCTACAAAGTCATAAATACAACACTTTTGCATTCTTTTTGTCATGTCAGAGTTACCCTGCCCTTGAATGTCTTCCAACATGCTTTAAAGTTTATTAACCTTTCAGATGTGTTGTATAAAGCAGGCTGAGACACACTCATAGACAAAATGGAGATAAGGAAAGTAATTCCATTAGTGAATGAACTAGGCTGAGTAACTATCTTTGAAGTGCTTTTAGAAGTGGAATGCAATTGAACAAAGAGTACAGATTCAAAATAAAAGTAGGAACTCTCCAGTGAAAAGAAAGTTGCACTTAATGATTCTTTCAGAAATAAACCTGATCAGGAAAGCTTGTAAATTCTTAAAACAGCTGTATCTGGCAATTATTCAGCAATCCTCCACAGTAAATGGCTAATGATTATTAATTCCTTTGGTATTCCAAGTAATCATTCATAATGAATTTAGAATGAACTCATTTGGTGTTAATATAATGTGTAATTCCATGGGAGTCCTATTACAATGTTGCCTTATTAAGTATCTATTTAGTACAGGACTAGGTGTTGCTATTCTAAATCCATAAGCAGTAGAAAAGTAGTTACAAGCAAGATGTGGCTGAAGTTTTGAAAAGCTATTGCTTGCACACCAAATCTTTAACAGAGGTGCTCCAGCCAGCTCTAGAGGACTCCTACACGTGACACAGTACAGACTCTGTCCTTGCCCCAGAGGTGACATTCCGATGAGTATGATCTGCCTAACAAAGAGGGGAAAGAAAGGATCCTATCAGCAGCTGAGAGATAGAAACATCTGTGAAGGACAAAGGCACAGATCTTCCCAGAATCCAGTATTTTGGGGATTTCATAAAAGGAAATTCAACTATTTTCGCCAAAACATTCTTATCAGGAAAACCTTCAGTTTTGATCTCCACAAAGGTAGTTTTCAGAAAGTAAGAAAACCAAGTGATTCATTCAAGCTGTACAAGCTGGTACAGCTTCTGTAAGAAGTGTTTGGTTCTGCTGCCCCTGACTGGTGTTCCTGATCTCCAAATGCTACCTCAACTGGACTGCTGAAGTCTGGTTTGGGCAACTGAAAAGACAGAAAACTAAACCTAAAGAAAAAAATAAGTAAAAATAAGTGCTTGGTTTTCAGATAGTTTCATCAGTTTCCAGCTGACTTGGTTCCCTGAACTGTCTCTGTTGCATGGTCAGGCCCTGCCAGTACAACAGGAGCTACAAGAAAGAGGTGGGAAAGATGAATGGCATCACCATCATCAACAACATGTAGCTCTTTCATTGGCCTAGAGGGGTTGCAAACCACAGATTGAGAGCAGCTTGAGGATGACAGTGCTGTTCAAATTGCTCAAGTGACTTCTACCTGTCCTTCAGTCACCTTCTTTGTGCTGGCACAATCCTTCATGCAGTAGTGTCGCAACCAGAGTGAGGATGTGATTTGAATTAGAAATACCAAAGATAAAATACAAAGGTGTTTTTCAGCTGGATCAGTGCTCTGATCCAGTTCTTTGCATGATCACATAAACAGCTGTACTGGCATAGCACAAATACCGGTATGGAGAAAGGAACAAGCAGGTGGAATATCTGCACAAGGTGGCTGTGCCACACTGAAGAATGCTCATTGTAATCGCAGTCTGAGTTATACATTATGATCTATATGAAAAGAATAAAGAAGTCCAAACTAAGAACTGTAAACAAGGCTCTGGAGAAGAAAAGCAAAAATATGCTCATGCTGATCTGGTGATGTGTGCCTAGTTCAGGGTCACTGAACAAATTTTCTGCAAGCTGAAGGCTCAGTACAAATTCTCTGAACTCATTATTCCCTGTTGTCTCTTCAGAGTCCAACACCCAAGTAAATCAAATCAGCACTCCTGGACTTGGTGGCACCAAAACAAAGAACTGGAAAGGACACCTCTGTCTCTTCTGGAATTGATAGCATTCTATGCAGCTTCTTGTCTTTGTTACCATAATGGGCAGTTTGATCCCTGGTATGTAAAAATCCTCTTCCAATTTCTAGTTCAAATTAATGAATGGTTATTCTAGGTCTGTTTGTGCTTGTGCCAGCATTGCCCCTTCTCTTAAGTAGAACTTCTTTCTCTGAGTTTACCCCAAAATCCGTAAGAGAGCAGTTATGTTCTTTCTTTTGCTGGGGCAAATAAACTGGGCTAAGCCACAAACTGTTAGACACTTCTGAAATTACAGACCTTTTTACTTCCTCTTCACTTCGTCCAATTTCTCATAACCTTTATGGAACAGAGATGACTGTGACCTGTAACATTTTCCAGCTCAGCAACAGGTTTCATCGGTACACTTCCCACCTTTTAAACTAAGATTGTGAAAACATACTAAAATCTTTTGGTTTACAGTAAGATTGATACCAGCAACTTCTTGTGTATCTAATCGATCCTTTTTCTTCAGGATTCTTCTCTTTAATCAATAATACTAAATGTTAACAACTGCATCCAATTCAATGGAGCCTGATAGCAGAAAAAGGAAGCTCTCTCAATTTTTAAGTTCTAGTAACCACTACAACAGAAGATGTGAAGATTTTTGTTATGACAGTGTACACTTGTGTAGTCTGAAAACACAAAATAAAACTAATTTTGGCTACTAGCACTTTGGCTCACACAAAAATGGTAAGATTTCTTTGAAATATAATATTTGGATTAAGAGCCACTGTGGAACATTTTGAACCTCAATGGTTTTAGTCTAATACAGTTTCTAAAATGGGGTGTAATTCAACCTTATCTGCAGTCTTCTGTACACTGAGTTAAAGACACTACCTGTATATATTTCTTTGTTCCATATATTTTTACTAGAAGTCCCTAAAAGAAAGCAACTCTAGTTCTAATAAAGTTAGTAACTGACAAACCTAAAGATAGGAATCATTACAACTACTCTTTCAGACTTTCCTGACCAAAATGCAATAATCATCTCCCCTTTACCTACATAGTTCATGTGATGTGCTGTAAAGATTTTATTACTTGATAGTATCAATATGATTGTACTTGCTGACACATCAGGACAACATGGCTCCACATGGGAGTTTATCTTCAAGATAATCTAGTCTAATCTGGAGACTTCTGTCACATGGCTGTGGTCTCCTGCACAATCCTCAGCCATCACCAGAAGTGGGGAAGAAAGTAGTAATGTAAAATGAATGTACACTGTATTAGCATTTAAAATTCATAGGAGCTGATAGCAAGAAGGGTAACTGAATGGGATAGGCTGTTACCCCCAAATACCACCAGCACCACCACCAAGAAAAAAAATAATCAAATTCTTTCTTAGCCACAATCCACAATGTGGTTGGAAAGTACCGTGCTCTGGAAGCCTCCTCTCTAAAGCTACCCACGAAATTTGTATGATAATTTATTCAAATTGGGCTTAAAAGGCAGCAGGATGAACATGGACTGAAGCCAGGTCTCCGTGTTTCAAAAACTTACCTTGCTTCTGCAGCACAGACTGGAGCTCTGCGTGGGCTCTGGTGGCAGGCCTTTCAACATAGCTGGGCAGTTTGCAGTCCTAGAGCTTGTGTTTTCCCATGCACTGAACTGACTTGCATATCTTACAGTTATTCCTACTGCTCACATGCCTCTTCTGCAGCACCTTGTGACTGCATTCTAGCAGGCAGCATTCACTCCACTGCAATCATCACAGAATGCTTTGCTCCACCTAAGAAACCAAGGAACTGATGGTTTGGCACACATGATGTTGATTTTCTTGGAGAAATGCTGCACAGAGCTTGCCTTGACATCTACTGAAGTCAATAAAGAGCAATAGATAATACCCTGCTTAACTTGTTTTTCTGTAGGAATGCTGTTAAAAGCTGCTCTGTTTCTTCCCAAACAAGTGATACTCTAAAACAATAAATCAGTTTTTAACTGCCCTTTGCCATACAGAAGACAGATTTCAAAAATCTACAGATGTAATACAAGGAACAGTGAAAAAAAGGAGATTATAAACAAATTATCTGCCTTTCTCAGTTTAACTCACATTTCTTGCTATTAAGCATAGGCCACTGCTGTTTAGCCTTTGGATAGAAAGGAAGGAAATGATGGACTTTTAACAATAAACATTATCTACTGAATAAAAGACTACTATTTAGGCTCGCAAGTCAATGTATTTTGTTGTATTAATTGAGAATCTAACAGAAATTGAAGGTATTGGTAAGGAGTAGTTAAGAAAAATCAGCATGTTTTGAAGCATAGGGACATAGATTAAAAAAGTGGGTTTTTTTAAGACTACAATTTCACAACTTCCTTATTTTCATGCATCTTCTGTAATCTCAACATCTGGATCATCAATGGTTACTGAGGCAAATACACAAAAGCTGCAGAACTAAAGGAAGGCCAAATTCCCCACTTGGTCTGCCAAGGGAACTCCTTCTACTGCAAGGGTTACTCAGAGTTCAGTATGCATGGAATAAACAGCGTACTTTATTATGCATCCTGCTTTCCAGACTGCTGCTCCCCAGCCCTCTATCATTAAAGCAATAGCACTGTATTTTAAATACAGATTATGTAGTTTGCCCTAGGTCATATAAAATCAGATTAATAGCCAGAAAACCTGATTCATTGCTGTCTGCTAAAACAATAAGACACCCCTCCACCTCCAGCACATTGCCCTATATCTCCACCAATTTTCCCAAAGTGTATTAACCTCCATCTATTGCACTTATAAAACCTGCTGCTGTATTTGTGGACATAAACCCCATGCACAGTTAAATTCTGCTATTCCAAAGGATTCCTTCAGCTGCAGTTCCTGAGTCTCTTTTTTTGAAGGCACATCTGGTTTGCAATTGACTTTTTCTTATGTTTGAAAATCATGTTTACTAATTCCCTCCCATCTCCTTCACTCTTTCAAGCTTTTCCTCTATTCTCTTCTCCCCCAGGCCACTTGAAGAGTTAGATGGACCAGACAGCTATCTGGTAATAAGCTATTAGCTACCCCAGTAAGCCAAGCAAGCAAGGATTTTGTCTTAAAGAGAAACCAGTGTTGAAGTGAATTTTTTTATGCTAGTGCTGCCTTTACAAAGTGCCATGCTGAAAATACTGATGCAGGTTAATTCTGCAGGAACAGAAAGAGTGAAAATTGCAAAGCACATCTTGAAATACAAGTAAAGCCAGTTTTCTTTGCATGCAAGTACTTTACTGGGGCTCCAGCTAATCTTTGATGTGTATGATTCACAATTTATTTCCTTAGATACAATTAACAGGAGAAATATGCTTTTGTAGCAGAAAAAATACATACATCTCACATTCCATTTCTTCACCATCTCCAAAACAAGCAGATCTTTGCATTGGCTTGTTCCATTAACTGCATCTAGCCTCTTGTGTCTCTCTTCAATGGATTTATTTATTCTTGAGTTGGTCAGCAATAAATATGCTGTTATTAATCAAGCAGCACTGATGGAAAACTGGGGAAATGAGACTATGTTATTAAGGGGTGTGATTTTATCTTAAATCCTGGAATAAATCAGATTTCTCTTCAAGCTTCCTTCCGGAATCAGAAGGAAAATCTGGAAAACACTTTAAAATCTGACCTTCCACTTGGACAATTTTTTACTTCCTAGCACAAAAGAACAGCTGTTTCCCTCCCAAATGATGGGAAAGCAGCAGCCAACAAATAAAACCCACAAAAAACCAATAGTTTATTTTTTTAAACTTAATTTTTAACATAAACTTGCACACTTGAATGGCTCAGTTTGGTAACATCTACACATCACTCGTCATTCTCAGGATGCTTAGAAATTTGGATGTTGAGCTCGCAACTGGGTAAGGTGCCAACTTCCTGGTACTGCGGATCATCAGATACAAAAACGCTTTGACAGAATTTGTATATAACTTAAAACCCAGTTGCATCCACCGTTAACACAAGGCTCTAGTGCCCAGGATTATCCTTGTGCCTCACCTGGTGAGCAGGCTGAGGTGGTTCTAAAACCAGCGTGAGAGCAAGCATGGTCTTTCAGAGCAGGCCCTGAAAATCAGGGAGACATATCTGTGTCATGAACCACACTGCCATCTAGTGATAATGCTCTAATTCGGCTTCTAAGCCTATGAACGTTCAAGTATGCCACAGATGGACTTCTGCGCCAAAATCTGTGCAGTTTGTGCCCTAAATGACAGGAGATTTAGAGAAACCAAAATACTCCTGCATGAAACTGGAATTTTTTGTGTGCATAAAATCTAAGATATAGGCAGTTTATTAAATATCTTGATTGAAAATGCTGCTTGGTGCTTGTTTAACAGCAAGCCTTCCACCCACCTTCAAAGCTCTTTTGCTGGAAGCATCTGACAGGGTTCTGTAAACACGCCACTACCATCTTCGCTTGAATTTACTCTCTGTTCACACAAAGTGGTTGTTTGGCTCAGGTTGCCAAGGGCTGCTTTGCAACAGAACATTACTGCAGTTCAAGGTGGGCTGGCTTTGGCTTACATTGTGCTTCGTTTTTTTTCATTTTCCTTCTTGGCAGAATGCAGAATTCTCCACACAGAATAGGCCATGATAATGATTCCTGCATGCAAAGCCAGGATGAGTGCAAGATCAGCCTTTATCATAAAAATCCCTCTCAACTTGCTAATGCAGAGGTAAGTGTGATGAGGACATTCTGCTGTTGATTTGAACTGTCTCTGAGGACTGATATATTTCTTCAGCCCTCTGTGATTATTAATTACTAATTCTTCACAGTTTCAGTACAATTAACTCTTGAAAGTGTCAATATCCTTTATAAATTATACGTTGCAAAAGCCATAGGAATTGTGCTAGTACTTTTCACAAGATCAGAATGATGTCTGGTGGGTCCACCACTGCTTAACACATCTGAAAATCAGTTCTCCCCTTCTGACTATTGAGCTTCTGTTGCGATTATGGGATAGTTTTCAAGATATCCTGGATATAATCCACTACCCTGGTGTATTCTGGAGCCCGTAAACCAAGCAGGCTGAGATAATTGAAAAGAAATAATCATCATTTATCCTTGTCTATTCATCTCCTTTGAACGTTAGGCTCACACTTTACATACAGATATTAACTATTTCATGACCTTCACTTTGGCAGATGGGATAGGGGAGACAAAATGCTGAAAGAGGGAAAATCAGATGGGAAAGAAGGCTAACATATGGAAAACCCAGAGCTAGTACAAAATGGGAGCAGGTCTTCCACTGAGTAATACTGGAATTGGCAATAAAACATTTCATAATTAACAGCAACTAAAGCTATAATTAGTGGATTAAATCTCTGGGTAGCCTGCATTTTTATGCCTAGCTTTCCTCTTGCCACCTGTGGAAATGCTAACACTGAAGGGTATGATGTATGAGGAAAGGCTGAAAGAACAGTGTCTCTTCGGTTTGGAGAAGTGAGGACAAAAGGGAGACTATACTGCATTCTACAGCTACCTTACTGGTGGAGAGAAGATGGAGTTAGACATTTTAGAGACATGGTGACAAGAGAACAGACACCACTGGGAATATGGGAAATTCTATTAGCTGTTAGAATTTTTTTCTTAAACCATGAGGCTGGTAAAAAACTGGTCCAGGTAACCCAGCCAGACTGGGGAATCTCCATCCTTGGCACTGCTCAAGATAGAGATGACCCCGATCACCTAAACTTTGAGGCATCATGCCTTTAACTAGACAACTTCTGAGTGGAGGATCAGACTAGATCACCTCTGGAGGTACCTTCCGACATAAATCGTAAGTCTATGACAATACAACCATTTCTACCTTGGAAAGTGAGACAAATGAAAAATGCCATAGAGTGTTAGAATCATAGAATTGTTTAGGTTGGAAAAGACCTTTAAGACCATTGAGTCCAACTGCTAACCCAGCAGTACCAAACCCACCACTAAACCATGGATTTCTGAGGGATGGTGACTCCACTACTTCCCTGGGCAGCCTGT
>JBCJKH010059956.1:0-11629 GCA_039877255.1 Loriculus beryllinus | reverse complement strand
AAAACCCCAAAACTCAAACTACAAAGAGAGTACTGAAGATGAGGAAATAAAAAGAACTAAACCATGGATTTCCGAGGGATGGTGACTCCACTACTTCCCTGGGCAGCCTGTTCCAGTGCTTGACAACCCTTTTGGTGAAGAAATATTTTCTAATATCCAATCTAAACCTCCTCTAATGCAACTTGAGGACATTTTCTCTTGTCCTATTGCTTGTCACTTGGGAGAAGGCACTGACCCCTATCTCGCTACAACTCCCTTCAGGTAGCTGTAGAAAGTGATAGAACATCCCTGAGCTTCCTTTTCTCCGGGCTAAATTCTCTCAGTTGCTCCTCATCACACTTGTGCTCCATACCCTTCATCAGCTTCATTGCTTTTCTCTGGACACACTCCAGCAAGGTCTGTGTTGCAGTGAAAGGCCCAGAACTGAACACAGGATTTGATGTGCGGCCTCACCCGAGCCAAGTACAGGGGGATGATCACTTCACTGGCCCTGCTGGCCACACTATGTGTGATACAAGCCAGGATGCTGTTGGCCTTGGCCACCTGGGCACACCCTGGCTCACATTCATCTGGCTGTCCTTTGCCCAAAAATGAAACTCAC
The DNA here is from genome assembly GCA_039877255.1 of Loriculus beryllinus. Taxonomy (NCBI): domain Eukaryota; kingdom Metazoa; phylum Chordata; class Aves; order Psittaciformes; family Psittacidae; genus Loriculus; species Loriculus beryllinus. The sequence continues at coordinate 11,028 of JBCJKH010059956.1, read as the reverse complement.
AACATAGTAGGAAAGTACAAGCATGAAACAGATTCCATTTCTTTCCCCAAGTCTTACAAGTTCTACTTGACACAAACCTGGAAAATAATTTTCCAATGTTTTAAACCACTTATAAAGTTAATTCCTTCACCAAGGACTCAAAATAGTGCCAAGCACCTGGATTTTTTTTTCTTTTGTAGATTACTATGCAAATAAAATTTGACACAGTTAGTTTACCAAACCTCCTTGTTTACTAGAAAATATAGTGATTAGCATCAAGAAGGCCACTCCTTCAAAACTATGTTTTTCTGCAGAGAAACATCGTCCTCTGAGAGCACAGTTGTCTCAAAAGTCCTAATTTTTGTGAAAAGATGATTCACTATAAAAATACACCTCCACTGCTGCACAATGCTTAAAGTTATAAAGTTATTGCTATCTCCAGGGACTGGCATATAGAATAAAACAAAAAAGAAAGTTAAATTTTGCTAATCACACATGATGGACTGTAAGACAAAATCTGGGTCTATAATATAGGTTTTAAAGCCAAGGGGAATCTATTGGTTTCCACTGTTGATTCTAAAACCATCAATCTGCATTTCTAGTCAGCTTTCCTACAGATGATTTGTACTTTTAGGTCCAGTTTATACTTCAGTTTTGTGGGGTTTCTTATCTGCAATGTTGCCACGAAGTATTACTATTTGTAAACCAAGTGTCACTAAGTGCTCTTTGGCCAAAGGCATTAAGACCTTCTGTGCCCTAAGTTCACAGCTGCATCACTGCCTCCAGCTTCCTCTCCAAGAAGAAATGCTTATTAGATTATTATCACATGCTGCTACTCTTGTGCTTGCACAGAGGCTGACCAGAAGACTAGAGAGATGATCTGCTTTCCCTCAACTCTTCAGGCTCCTCAAAGCTGAAATGTAGTTTGCTCAGAAAGGATGTATGGACTAGGTATTTCCCTGCATAAAGGAGTAATTCGTACAGAAGCACACAATCATGAGAGTGGCTATTGGCCTTTGAGTGATGTTCACAAGCATGGAAGCAGCTGGAGAGGTTTTTGTCCATACCCTGTAATTAGCAACTGAAGGAACACAGAAATGTAGCCTGGTACGGAGAACTGCAGCAAGAGGTTTCACATCTCTTCTCTATTGCTGAGGAAGAATGACCAAGCTAGAACTGATTTATATGGGGTCATCACAGCACAAAAAGTCAGAAAGAGAAATGGCTTGAATCAGCTTCATAGCATCTTGCTGCTGTGCACTGGATAAGCTTACAAACAGGAGACAGGCAAGCTGAGAACACAATCCCTGCAGGTCCCCTTTGCTCAGTCACCAGTAATGAATCAAAACTAACCAAGATAGCAGCGAACAGGGAAATCCTTTCTGTACTAATTTTTAGTCTTCTGTTTGTTGTTTCCTACAACAATAGTGGGGGTTTCTGAAAGGTTTGTTTTTGTTTGGTCAGTACTTTCTCTTTCAAGTCATTGTGACCTACATACAGACATGAACCAAATAAAAAATTAAAGAGAAAGAGAGCTTTATGTGATATGCTTGGCTGAGGCAGCTCTGGAGTTGCTGTAGCCTCTGTATTATTTTTTCACACAGGGTATGAGTTTATATAATTTGTTTATTTTCTTCACTATCATAATGAATGTTCAAATACCTCTCTCTCAAAATAATAAAATTGAGAGTTTACCTACTGAAGGTGGCACTGATGGACACACCTTTGCCAGTGTTGTTATCCTGACATTAAAAGAAATCCCAAACCCTAGAGTTATTCCTCTGTCTGAAATAAAACACAGGACTGAGGCACATAAGGAAGTTATTGTAAGTTAACATCACTGAACCACGTACTGTACGCCACAGATGTACTGATACACAGGTTCCCTTAGTTGCTTGCCAACAAGCAGCACATGTTAACTTAAATCATTTTCACCAAGACACTTTGATGAGGTTTGGATGGTGCAAGAAATTACTCTAGGGATATGGAATCCAACCCCTGCCATAACTTACATTTAAATCAAGATGGGCAGGATCATTACCACCTGATGACTGTTCATTAAGTCTGGTTGAGATAAATTTGGTAGTCAGTTCAACTCCCAGTGGCTGGAGAGCTGCTGCAAACTGATTTCGTAGCACAGAGGTCTATTCCATTTGGAATAACTCAAGCTATGAACTGATCTCTGGATCACTGGTTGGAAAAAGAGTTGTCCTGCAGTTCCACAACAGGCAATTCACTACCACAGCTGGCATCATTTTGACAAACTAAAAAATAACCAAGACCTGAACTGCCCTGAATCTCTGCACAATTTGTCCCTGCAGGTCAGGGCTGGATCTCCCCAGTATAGCAAGGAGCCCGTCAGGGCTTGAGATATACCTGCACACGGGGTATAAACAAATGTGCAGATCCCACTGCTGTCTGTCTGGCAGCTCTCACCACCCCTACACTGCTCAGCAGTTAGGGAGAGAAACAACAGGCATTTCAGCATAGTAGGGGAGAAGCAGCTGGCTAGAGGATGAAGGAATAGAAAGAAGCAAGTATACTATTATGAGTATCAAACAAGCCCACATCACTCTTACTTGTGCTTGGGGGTGCAAGGCCAGCTCATATTCACCTTTGCTGCTGATTGTTTTCTTGACAGAAATTGCTCCCTAAACAGTCATGTTCAGTGATTATTTGTCTCCTTCCTTCTTCCTCTGATTACAGCCAGACTGGGATATCCCTGATCAGCATAGAAATGAATATTTTAAAAGTCAATTCTGTCCTCAAAGGGGCTTGTGCACCATTAGGTCTCCAGATTTACTGCACTAGCAAAGAACAGTGGAGTAATGAGGTAGCAGCAATAGGCTACAAATGAGGAGAAAAGAACTGAAAGAAAAAGATTTTTGTCTCAGTACATACCTAACTGTAAATTAAAATTATCATTGAAGTCCTGCCTTTAGATAAGGAATTTTCAGCAAACTTTGTACCATACTCTGTATTACAGTAGCTTTTCTTGATTTTTGACTCAGGACATGCACTGTATATTGCCTATGATCAGTCAGGAAGCACTACTATCAAAAAATAAAGCATATTTAAACATAACTTTTGATGTATTACTGGTTTGCATCAGGTTCTCCTGTTTTCTAGACCTCTGCATGAGAAGTTTTCCCACAGCTAACAGCAAAATAATAACTACTCCCTGTGGTCTATGACAGCAGCACAGATTTTTCCCAGAACTCCTGAGAAAGCACAGTTATTAATTGCAGTCTGTGTACCCAGGCTGATACAGTTGGCAACACAAATGCTAATGAATGCAAGGAATTGTATCACTGCCTCATCACCTGCTCTCAGAGTTTTAAGCCCACTGCTTATTTACATGCTGTTAGTTACCCCAGTCTCCCCTCAGAGCAATGTTCAAGTCCAAGCCACAGCTCAAGCATGTTCTCTTCTGGATGTATTGCTTTACATTAATCCAAACCCAATCCCATAACTTAAGTATTGGTCCATTTTTTCTACCCATTCATAGGCTCTCAAACCTCTCTTCTGGTCATTCACCAGCTCTAATAAGGGTCCTGAAATCAGTTATATTCAACCTTGACTCACTGGGTGGATCTTCTCTCCCATTGAACCACCTAAATCTTTGTGGTTGCTTTATGCCTATAATGGCTGTCTTTACTTGTTTAGCTGTCTGAATTGACTCATTTTTTCCACCATTTGGGAATCATTCAAGAGCTTATTCTGGCTTGACCAGCTCTGACTCACCCTGGGTGACTTCAGAAATTAGGATAAAATCGAGATTGTTGTAGAAAAAGCAAATCCACAGTCAAATTGTAACTACAAGCTCTCTGCAGATGCAACAAAGAATTCCTGGCTTCCAATCTTAATGGAGAAGCCATATTTGTCTGGTCTATCACTGGTCCAAGCTTGTCTCAATCAGCCAATTTGATTGCATTCTGAAGGAAAAACTACAGGGAGTATCATGAAGTCCTTTTACACAAAATCTATGCCATAGAGGACAAGAAACCCACTTGCAATTCTAAAAATTTCACTGTACCACAATAAGAAGCCCATTAATGCATATATATGAACCCATGATGAAAAAACCAGAGAAATAATGTCAAATTTCCCCCATTATAATGTATTAAAGTAGACATCGGTGTTTTGAATTATAAAATACTTTGTTTCAATACAGTGGCTTAAACAAGCATTTAAAACTTTCATACTTCGTGCATGAAACAGTAGCAAAGTCTTTTCTATGCCTACAAGCACAGCATAGGTCATGTTAGGAAATATGCATAAAAGGACACTGTCAGGTAAATAACATGGGGCAAAATTCCATGGGCTTTATAGGTTGCATCATGAAATTCAAGGTGCATTTCAGGACACATTTGTCACTCAAATGGATGCCAAAGCAAAATAAACTGACCACCCTCAGTCATATACTAGCTTGAAGTAGAGGAACTAGTGATGGAACATTCAGTAAATGTAACATCTAACTGACACTGTAATCAATGACATGGGGGTGAAAGTAACACTAAATGCTCCAGCATTAATTATCTAGACTGCAGACCTCAAAACCACGAAAAATGAACCTTGCAGAAAGGGCAGACTGCTTGGAAACAGTGTTGCAGTTTTAAATCGTTCTCAATCTTTCCCCCACAACAAATAGAATGACAAGGTACAGTTATTTTGGTTTTTTTAGCAATTTCCCTTTCTTTTTATTCCATTACTTAGGTTGAGCCTAACTAGAGAAATCCTATAATCTCGCAAAAAAGCAGTCATTAATGTGTCTTCCCTTTTCAGAATGAAGTATCCATATTGCAGTTTAATTTCTGTATTTTCAAACTAATATAAACTATGCTGTCAAAAATGCATTTTAAAATCAGTTCTCAGTGGTTTTGCATCCCCATTATGCCTACCAGAAACTTGAAGTAAAAACCACCACACTTCTAACCAACCATTCCAGTGAATGGAAAAAAAATTAGGCTGGCAAAGGTATCTTTTCCAAGTGGACTACGTACTATTCAGTGTGATGGTTTTAGCTGTAGTGGAGAAGGAACTCCATCTGTTAAAAACAACTGCTCTACAGCTACATCAGCATATCTGCGGTACTGCACACTTGGCCCCTATTCTGTGATAAGCTCCACATGGGGAATTAGATTAGCAGAACTATAGAGAAGTGCAGCATACTTACACCAACATATTTTCTCACAAGAATGGTGAAATAATTGCTGAAGACTTGCATTACTCTTTTAATTATTTGCTGGGGGATAAGGAGGTGGGGAGAGAGAGAGAGTTTCTGTTGAACAACTCTAGAAATAAGAGAACTGGTACTAATACTGTATCATCCTTCATATGTAATTCAAAATCAGACAGTACTGCCATTATCCCAGTAAAATAGCATCGTATGTTTAAACATTCTGCACTACATTCATGCATTCTACTCCAGTTTAAGAATCTGCAGTACCTACAATTCAAGTTTCCTTCCCTAAGGCAGGTGTATTACTTTACTCCACTACTTATTCTCTAGTATTTAAATTAGCCAGTAACAAAACAAAGAAGCGTGGTGACATTGAGCAACTGCCTAGAAAATACACAGTTATATTCTTTAATTACAGCATTGAAACTCCTAGCCTACAGATACCACAAGATACTTGGTAGAAAATACTATACAGCCTCAGCAGATTCCACACTGAAGAGCTGACATTAACCAGGCAGAAAAACCCAGAAAAGACTGGACTCTGGTACATGACAAAACCACAAGCATTCCTGATAACCTCAACAATATAAAAACTGGGCTTTTGCAGCTTTAGAAAGTCACTTGACCAATGGAAGAATTGCAAAAATCTGGAGAACCACATTCCAGCTTTCTGACAGAGGCACATTCACAACATCCTGAATTCAGCCTGGCTGTGAGGCTCCATGTTCTGGAGAACTGCGTCATGTGGATAAAAAGATTCTGTGAGACAACACCACTTCCTGCTTAGGTCCTGGTACTGCCTTTAATGCAACGGTTCAGATTTCACTGAAATGCTCTGAAACCCTGCTCAATGTCCCAAAATCGCTTGTCAGAATGTCACAGATTCCTGCTAACAAACAAGCCTCTCTGATATAAACAAGAATCCAGTTCTGTGTATTGTGCTTTGGCAAAATTTCCATCAACTTCAACTGTCAAGTAGAACACAGACAATCATGACAAACAACAAATGCAGGAGCTCAACCACAAGGTCCAGTCACTCTTATCTTACAGAATGCAGTTAAAAGGAACAAACAATGTTTTGCAAGTTACCAAGATCAGTTCGAACGACAGACATAGAATCATAGAATAGTTAGGGTTGGAAAGGACCTTAAGATCATCCAGTTCCAGCCCCCCTGCCATAAGCAGGGACACCTCACACTAAACCATGCCAACCAAGGCTTCTTCCAACCTGGCCTTGAACACTGCCAGGGATTCACAACTTCCCTGGGCAACCCATTCCACTGCCTCACCACCCTAACAGTAAAGAATTTCTTCCTTATATCCAATCTAAATCTCCCCTAAACTTCACCTGGCTGCCATGATTTTTCAAATATGATGGCTTAGCAACTTCATTCACCAGCTCCTTCAGGACATCATCTGCCTTCAAAGTTGCCAATAGATAGATATGCAGAAGTCATGGCTAAACACAGGCTGCATGACACAGTAACACAGGTGTTATTATACTTTGGCATTTGTAATTTTATGGACTTGTCTGTGACAGGACCAAGGAAAAGGATTTCTTAGCATTTCATTCTGAGGGAGTCATTCCAACTTTAGATTCCCAAAATTTCTGGACAATCAACATTTACTATCTTGCAAATTTTTCCAATGGCCATCACGTGTCCTTATCAATGACGGGATAATCAAGTTTCTTATGGTAATCATATCTGACATGGGTTTGTGGACTCGCTGCTGGACATAAACCACAGTGGTTTATTGATCACAGTATCAGAACCAGTGCCTGTTTTGTTTTGGAGATGACTGAATATTTTTTCTATGGCTATAAGGCTTGAGTTAAAGGGAGTCTCTAACACAACACAATTTCTCAACCATTGATAATCAAGCACACTCTTGAAAGATAAAAAAGCAAGCTCTTAGCTTGAAGGATTCTTCCTCTTGACGTGCAAACCAATTGCAAATAGTGTTTTCTCAGGGTTAGAAGTTACAAGATAACCTCGGAAGAGCAATTAAGAAGTGAGCTGACTTTATCAAAGGATGTGAACTGCCAAGGACCATGCTGGGTAGTGCTGATGAGCTCTGACAGAACAACAGGCTGAGCCTGAATAGTCCATAAATTGATCCTACCTGGAATTAGATTAGGTAATGGTAAGAAAACAAGTATATCAGATATGCATAAAATACAGGTGATACATTTTGTTTTGAAATACATTTAGCACAACAGATTCTACAACTTAAAGTCCACAAGAAAATAGCAGGAGACACCTATGAGAATAAAGATCTGTAAGAGAACACAACATGATGTATTGAAAAAAGCAAAATGATTTAAGATCTAGAAAGAACTAGTGCTCAGAACTGCAGATATCTTAGTAATCAGGACCTAACATTCACATTGTCATTTCACTGTGTTAATGATTGACCTCTGCGGTCTCGTGGCCAGACTGTCTTTCAAGTGCTCTTATTTCAGGGAGCACTAATGTCACTGCGTGCCGAGCATATTTTGCTGTCAGTGCAAGGGAATGTTTGTGTCTTGAAAACAGTACAGCATTTTCTCTGTTGCATACTAAATGTTTATGGGGGTTCAGCAAAGAAAAGTCTCTACAACTTTAGGCTAACCAAGCCTGGTGAGATAGTGGTACAAATACAAAATTGATGATGGAATTAAGGCATGTGACAACACAATGTTATAGCATAGCTACTCTTTATTAGGTTAAGGTACCTGAAACTTCAAGTACCACATATTTCTTGATCCAAATGAAGAGCTGTTCAGCACGCAGCAGAGAAATGATGAGATTTTGCAAGATTAACTTCCCTGTTAAAGATGAGATGGGATGACAGCACTCAGCTCCAGCTGCTCAATTCTATATGCATGCTCTTAGACTACTGACAAGATGACAGCACTGTCCTCAGCTAGTTCTCATTTTAGAGGAGGAGGTGAAGGGTGAGAAGGACCTTCAAGATTTTGTACTGCCTTACAAAGAAAGTAGGGACACAAGGACACAGCAACTCTCCTCTTGCACCCTGCTCCCCAAAAGGTTACTGAGCGCAATAATCTTTAGTTTATTTCCCTATATATTCCCCCTCAATACCTGTGATATTTTAAAATTAATAATAAACTTGTCATCATTATTATTAAACACTTGTGACCATTTATTATTTTTATAAAGAATGCAGAAATACGAAGAGGAGACAGGGACACATACAGTCTGGGGTATATTTTCAAGATCAAAAGAGTTGAAAATGCTTGTCTGTGATGATAGAATTTCTTGACTTGGTAAACTGTGCACATCAGATGGGGCCTGAGGAAGCAAGAGGGTGGATAAAAGGGAACTCTGTGGAAAGACTGAAAGAGAAAAGAAACAGATAGACAAAGTAGGAATGAGAACCAATCCTCTGGCAAAATGGTACCAAAAAAAAACCCCCAAACAACCAACCAATACCCACCAGGAAAAAAAAAAACCAAAACCAAAAACAAAACAAAACCAAAAAAAAAAACCAAAAAAAAAAAAAAACCAACAAAAAAAAAAAAAACAAAAACAAAAACAAAAAACAAACCGGCATTAAAAACTGCTAACTGCAAGTTTTCATTCTAATTTTAGTCAGAGAGCAGAGAAACAGATGAAATGTACACATAAGGCACAGAGACATTAGCATACACAAAAGGGCCTTGACCTCTCCAACTGTTGTTAGTGCTTTTGTGTGTGTGTTTTTGAGACTACCATAAGAGACAAATTCATCCTCAGTGTAATTGGATTAAAAAGTTGGTGGAATTACAAATTAATATTACCCTGAATATCTTTATATTGATGCGATTACATAGTATGGGAAGATTCTAGGTCAGAGTGCCTCCCCACACCCCCATGAGAACTGCAGACCTCAGCACCAGCTGGGGTATTTTTGTTAATGTGTTTTTTTTGTTAGTGTTTTTTTATTGTGGTGTTTTGGTTGGGGTTTGTTTTTTTAATTGTTATTTTGGTTTTTAAACTGAGAGCTTAACTGGATGGCATGGCCACACTTTCAATACTTTTGTTTGGCCTCTTGAAGTGGGGGGGAAAAGCTTGAACAACTTGTGTGTATTGTCATTTATGCCACATCTCTCTCCTTTGAACAGTTTCAAAACTGTACCACAAGAGGCAGAAAGAACAGTGCAGAATCCTGGGCTCCACAATGTCTCCTTTTTATGACTTTCAAAACATCAGATGGTCAGTAGATGGCAAACTCAAAGGGAGATCCAATTACAAAACATACCAGATAATCAGAGAAGGATGTGAGACAGAAGTTACTTGTTCTTATTCAGGAAAACCATGAAGTCAAGGTGACTTGAAAAGGGACTGTCAATTCTAAGCAATGCTTTTGAAATCTGTCTGGAAAATCCTAGTATTAACTTGTTCTGTTTTGTTGACCTTGCTGCAGTGCTTAGCTCTGACGCACAGCCAATCCATATAGAATTGTTGCACACAAGGCAATGCCTGGCTGGAAAATACGTCTGCCTTCACCAGCCATTTTACTGAAATACATTCAATTGGTATGTAAACCAATTAGTAAGAAAGCTGAGTGTGTTAATAACTCTTAATTTAAGGAGAGAAATTAATCTTTAATTTATGGAATAACTAGATGCATCTGAAAGACTAATTATCTTGTTATTGTGCCTTTGTCAAGGATAACATTTAGCATTTACACATCACTTTACATCCTCATGTTGTTTTTAAACATTTGTTACTACTAAACCACATTACACTTTGGTGAATGAAAAGTTATTGTCCATGTTTCACAGCCAGCAACGCTGAGGCTACAAATAAGTGACAGAGAAGGACACAGTGTAAGAGATGTGTTGGCAGCTGCTTGCTTCAGCTTGGGAAGTACAATGGCTCCAAATGATTATTAGCCAATTCTATTTCCTCTATTGTCCTGTCCTCTTAAGCTCTGTCAGCACAAAAACCTAAATGAGAACAGACTACATAGGACTGCCACTTCAGTGAGTAATTATAGTCAGTGTTTTACGATTCTTGTTATTTCTATTTGATATGAGATTTATCTCCAGGGACCACAGGTAGGGAGAAGCCACACCTCAACAGTTGTAAATTCTGTTGATCTTGGGGTCAATAGAGTTTGTCTACGGATGCAAAAAGAATAACCTCAGAAAAACTACTGTGTTTCCACAACCAAGGAACAAAAGAGTTGCTTTTACATACTCTTTAAGACTAAAGAGACATGTAATTTGCTCAGAACACCTCTATGAGAAATACTAAATTAATTACCATGCTAACTTACCTATACTTGCATTTAGACCTTCAAATTTATTCTAGCTCCAGTGATAATGTGGCCAAATAGTGACAAGTGAGATAAACTGCATATTCCACGTCACCAATGCATTGCAGGCATGTCAGTAGCATATGAGTTTCAACCCACAGCCTACACCAAGCCAGCTTGAACATTATAGTCATTAATTTGAGATGGGTATTTTTTGCTTCGGAAGCAAGAAGGGATCAGGATAAGAACAACACTGCAGTTAAAGTATGGGCTAGAGAATAAAATCCAACATACTTACAGGTGACAGAAATAGTGTTCCTGATACTGGAGAAAAAGCTGCACAGTTATTTGTATCGTGGTGGTAAGTAGAGGTAACAACCAGAGTTGGGCCCAACTGTTTTGTGCTCTATATAAACATACAAAGACTTCCATGTGCCTTGCAATTTTCACTTTGGAAAATACTTTAATCTGAAGGAAAATTATAAAAATAAGAATCATAGAATCATAGAATTGTTAGGGTTGGAAAGGATCTTAAGATCATCCAGTTCCAACCCCCCTGCCATAGGCAAGGACACCTCACACTAAACCATGCCACCCAAGGCTTCGTCCAACCTGGCCTT
>JBCJKH010059955.1:0-11205 GCA_039877255.1 Loriculus beryllinus | reverse complement strand
GTTGAATGGGCCTTGGAGCAACCTGGTCTAGAGAAAGCTGTTCATGCCTGTGGCAGGGCGGTTGGCACTGGATGAGCTTTAAGGTCCTTTCCAACCCAAAATGCTCTGTGATTCTATGACTAACACTAGAGGAAATTTACTAAAATGCTGCTACCTTTATTGAGCCCTAATAAGGATTAGAAGTAGTTAGAAGATGGGGGGGAAAAAAAAGCCACAGTAGAGTAAACTTCTCCCTTTTTCACTGTGATGGTATTTTGCTGGAAATCCTACCATCTCTGATTGGAAATTATTTTACATCAATTTTGATTAATATGGATTTAATTAATTAACAGTTTTGGTGTTTATCAAAGAAATATGCATAGGCATGACATTAGCCCATTAGCCCATTTCAAGCAAAATGTGACTCCTTATCCCAGGATTACATAAAGCTTTTCCCTAAGGTAAGTATAATGTGATTAGCTCTTAATACAGCATTAATGAAACAATAATCCCTTCAAAATCAAGTGCAGGAGGTGAAATTAATGTGTATACTATTGAAGCATAGAATCATAGAATAGTTAGGGTTGGAAAGGACCTTAAGATCATCAAGTTCCAACCCCTCTGCCATAAGCAGGGACACCTTACACTAAACCATGCCACCCAAGGTTTCGTCCAACCTGGCCTTGAGCACTGCCAGGGATGGAGCACTCACAACTTCCTTGGAAGAAAATCCAGGTGTTGCCTTGCTCAGTGCTAGTCTGATGCCACACATTTACAGAGGTACCAAATTGTCACCTTTTTCCAGTAAAACAAATCAGATTACCTCCAATTTATTCCTTAAAAAATGCAGGGATGTTAAAAAATGCCAGATGTTTGGCAACGCTCAGAAGCATCTGCACTATCAGCACTGATCAAGCAGAGCGTCCCAAATCTGGGGTCACTCAGATGTCTCTGTCACAAATTTTGTAATGTTTATTCCTCACAAGCAATCTCTGCAGTGAAGATGAAATGGATGCATTTGGGAATGGATGCATTGGAATCACTGTTTGGCAGGCAACTGAACATTTAGTATTACTAGGACAATTTTCCTTCCCTTTACATCGTTACAGCCTCACAGATTTTCATACAGATTTGTTTATTTCTATCTGAAGTCCAACTCGTTTTTCAAGTGAATGTAAAATAATTTCAAGTTATGTCAAAGTATAAATCATGTTTACAAAATCTGCAAAGTCAATCAATGCTTGTGCCGATAGTTAATTGCTGACCTTTAATGTTTTCAGTGATTAAAAGTGTTGCTTGGATAAAGACATTCTGGTCAGGGGATGGTACTGTTGCAGGCAATGTACCAGGTCTTGAAGGGAATGGCAAGGGAAGCCTGATGGCTCTGTCATAGATTGTGAGCTGAAAATCAGTTAGAAAACAAACATCAATGTAAATGCAAAATATGGTGTAGAGATAAGATAGCATTTCCCTATAATGGTCAAAGAGGACTGTACTGACTGAGATCTAAATTAGAATCTAGATTTAGATGAGAGCTAAAATTAAATCAAATCCTCTGTGTACAGCATGAAAGAGCAGTTTGACACATCTGCAATCTGTAGAATAGCAGTCCTATAAATCACATTTGATATTCACTATTCTGTTGCTTTCTGTTGAGTTGTACATCACATTTGCTCACAGTCTGAACAGTTTCCTTACCTGAGATGCACACCCTCTCCTTGCCTATACATTTAAGTCTACTATTTGGCCGTCATGCTTCTCTACAGCCTGGTCTTAATATCTTTTCCAGGACACAGGAAAACCTATCATCTTCCTGGAGATTTGGGGAGGAGTGGTCTTTTTAATAAGTTATTGTTAACATGCTATCAATCGTGATGGTTTTTTCGTAAGCTGTTTCTTATTTCATGTGTTTGCATGCTACCAGAGAAAGGGGAATATATTGCAAGATATTTGCACAATGGAACCAGCTGTGTGAATGTAATGTCCTTGTGGTGGCACATCTTTATAGCTTAATAAATTAAAAAAACCTAAACAAACAGTGAGTTAAAGAAACTGTTAACCTTTGATTTCATAAGAACTAAATGCCCCAGGAAAGAAAACAGCAGAAATATTTACCTCAGGTAGCTTGAGGATCACACTGCAGGTTCTGGGAGATGTCAGAGCCATAACTAAGGTTGCCTGATGAGAGGGACCATACTGTTGCCTTTGGGAGTACCCAAGCACATATGCAGCTTCTGGAAGAAATGAGTAGAACCTGGAAAAGGAAATAAAGTGGTTAAAATGATCTGTCTTTGAAAAAAATTTATTTTATTTTTTAATTTATTATTTGTTCAGACTAAAATATCCCCGTAAAGCAGTGGTAACTTTAGCAAGGATCCTTTGCCTACTAAGATTGTCAATGAGTTGACAGAGGTTCTCTATAATTGGGTTCCTTTACTCACATGGACTCAAATACAGAAATACAGAAAATACCCCTTTAAGAAAAGGCATAGTCTCAGAGCTGAAAAAAAGCTGAGTTCTGTGGCTTGCTCCAGGATAGTCAGTTGGATGGTTTAATCCACTCTAATAAGGGCAGATAATAGCACTTCAGGTAATTCAATCTAATATAAAAAATTACTCCCTTCGGTAAAATCACCTGTATGTCTTTAATGGGAAAGCTGGTCTTGCATACATATTTAGATAACTGAGTTGTTGCATCTGTCCATATTTTGGCAGCAGTATGAAAAAGGACCAGACTTTGATATGGATCTATATATTATTGTGGGCAAATTCATGTATGAATACAATGAATGAATGAATACAGTAGATACATGTATATGCATAGACAGAACTGAATCCAGCAGTTACAGCTCTCTTACACTATGTATCACACAATATTTGCTATTTAGTGTGCAGTAAACCTTATGGGAAGTATTTGTATCACCTTCTTCAGAAGCTGAGATAAGGTGCCTACATTAGGAAATTACTCTTCCTGTACAGCCAGTAAGAGACTGACTCCTTCAGAGAACCAAGGTTAGGCTTCTGCTTTCAGCCTCCATTAATTAAGAAGCATCAGGAGACTAGTTTCCTAATTCAGGCACTTTAAGAGTCTACGATAGATTAGGTGAGCCCCATCATCCGCTTTGTTTCGTTTGGTTTTCTGCAAACAGAAATGCATATGCTTTGAGAGAAGGAATACACAGAAAGAACAGACTTATTTTATAATAACATACTGATTAAGAGGAAATTTTCCAGAACTGAATCTGTAATTATCCAGACCACTGACACAGGTGAATATTTCAAAAATTAAAATAAAATCTCACCATCTTGCTATTGCTCGGACTGTTGAAGGTACTTTAGGCCACTCCAGCTTCATCTGCATAGCTGGATAAGTAGCAAATTGTCCTGTTGCAATATGAGTAGCAATCCAGTAGTCCTGACAATCTTTACCCCATTTAAGAAAACCCTAGTAGAGGGGAATATATATATGTGTTAGTATAAAAATAGGAAGATCATTCTATCCCATTTATATTTGAGCTGATTGTTATTTTAAACTTACCAATACTTTATGGGCATTTATTACTGAAGCATCAGCACAGACTTTCCATCTGTTTGATTCTGTGATGCTTGAAATGAACATCTGTACCCTCCATGTCCTGCGTTGTGTGTCAGTGTACAGTACAAGCTGTAATCCCGTTGGCTGCTTGTTTCTGTGAATGGCACGAAGGACTGCAGCCAGTATTGGTGGCTTACTGTCTCCCAAGAATTTAGGCTTAAGTCAATAGAGAGAAAGCAGAGACCAAAGACATAAACAAAGCATTAAAATTACTATACTAAAACCACAGACATAAAAGTATTTATAAAGGAAAAGTTTCATTCAGAAAGTCATTTTATGTGAAGTGTGGGACAGCATCATAGATCATCACTTGATCTATTCAGTTCATATGTAGTTTTGCCACAGTCTTTCAAGGGAGAGCTGTCGTGACCTGTGTAAGTAAAGCAGTAGTGTTGGGAAGAGTTCAGGAAAATAGTAATGTGGTGAAAAGATGGACGAGAGAGGTGAATTCAAGTTACGTGGAAATAGGACAGGAAGACAAAGGAGGAAAGGGTAGATCAGGTTGCTTTTATTCTGCAAGCTACTTGAACTAACAGCTGGTGGTGCAGAAGGGGTGCATTTGCAAAGTAATGTTTACTATTTTGTAGACCTGTAGGTTCTTGTCTGAAATGTGTGAAAATTTTGTTGGATGAAATCTGCTGCAGATTCCACCTGTTCTTACAATAGTTCTTAAAGAAGGACTAGGTACCATTAACTATGTGCCATGCAGTCATTCCTGAATAAACACCTGGACTGCTCTAAAGTTGGAGCCGTACTGCAAAATCAGGGTCTTTTCAAAAGCCTTGTATGGTCCTAGTAACATGCACAGAAGTGCTTGGCAGTGAAAACCTAAAAGAGTGGCAAAGCCAATTCCTGAACTTGTACAGAGAGATATGCAAAAAAATAAAAAATAAATACATCTGAAAACAGCTTCTGATCAAGCAGGTCAGTGCATCTGATATGTTCTTATTGTTCTAGAGAATTGCTGACTAACACAGATTTCAACATAAATGGCAATATTTTCCAGTTTTATTAGAAAACACAGCCTGTATTGGGTGAATATTAAAAAAAACATTCCATGGCTATCCAATGTGCTCATCTTTACAAAAAAGGAAACAATTTAATTTCTATATATTATCTAATATGCTAAATCACCATTTTTTTTTCCTATTCTGTTATAAACATAGAATAACTGGAAATCCAAAGTAAACGTTTTTTGTTGTTGTTGTAGGCTAAGACACTCACCTGAGCTCTAAAGATGCTTTCATCACTAGCTGAAGAAGAAGAGGAGCCCATGCTGTTGTTCAGGGCTTCCCTTCCTGGCTCCTGCAAAACCAGAGAATCACCTTGAGGCAAGTTTTTTACCATTAGAAGTTGCTGCAGAATTAATTTCTAGTATTTTTATTCTCAGAAAAGCAAAGCTAGTGAGAGCAGTTGTAGGCCCTGCTCACAGTATAAACAGTGAATGTACCTGGTCATCTGCTGGTTTGAACCAAAACTGGTAAATAGGTAGGCTTGCCTGTGAAAATACATAGAATGTAAGAACTATGTAAAAGAAGATGAACTTTTGACAAGTGTATTAAAAAGTCCAGTACTGAGTATAGGAGAAAAAAATAAAAGCAAAACAAATTTAATTTTTTAAAAATATTTTAAGCTGAAACCTTCTGAAATGTGAAATGTGTGAATTGAAATGCTGCAGAGAACCAGACAGGTTAAAAAGGGGGAAAAGCTCTGGTAGGTGGTTACCGCATCCACCCTGCAGCAAGCAGCCACTCTCAATAGTCTGGTCTGATTCTCTTTCTTTGGTCCATGTCTATGGGCACAATTTCCTGATGTATAAAACATTCACCACAAGAAATATAAAAAGGTCCAGCCTGTGTGAATTACCTGTTGGTTGGAATATTTACTGTCCCCACTGCAGTGCCTGTCTCCAGAGCTGCCTTCTCTGCTGCTGCTACAGCTTTTACTGCTAGCAGACCTGCTGCTGCTGCTGCTGCTTCTCCTGCCACTGCTGCTTCTGCTGCTGCTCTTGCTGCTGTTGCCACGCTTCTTCCCAGATTGCCTTGTTTCATCTTTCTTGTGTTCATTTCCAGGCTCTTTACCATCAGCAGAGGAAGCAATGTAAGAAGAGGATGAACTGGAGAAGGGTGGTGTGCTGGGATCTGCCCAAAGGTTTCTATTTGCAGCCTCTTCAGTTCTGTGAACCCGTTTCCTATGGCGCCGTGTTTGATTTGAGACCTCCAAAAACAGTTCAAAGCGTTATGTATTTATAGTTTGTTCAGTAACATTTCTCTGGGTGTCAGACAAGCTGCTCACCACAGGCTTTCAAAGAAATACAACTTCCTGGCCCTGCACACTGCAGAAGGTGCACCAGAACTCAGCTAACGCCATTCCTCCAAGCTAAAATCCTTCCTTTCCCAGGCCATTCCTCCACACTGGAAACCCTTGGCTTCATTTATAGGAAAAGATTTCCCCCTCCCATGCACAGAGCCTCTTACCTTGAACACGTTTTCAATGCCTAGAATCTTCTTTAGTTTTCCCTGAATATCCTTGTACGGGGTTGTCTCATCCTCTTCCTTAGACCCTGAGCTTGCTACATCAATTATTTTGGAAGCTGCTTTGGATCCTGCCTGAATCTCCAGCTGAATTTTGTCAATATCAGCATCTGTGTGAACTAAATAAAGTAGATACTTACATTCCAGGGTTGTGCCGCTTGAGCAGCATTCACAGATATTGACAGAAAAGCTTGGTGTGGTGGCTGTACCTGGCTTCAAAATTATTTTGGCTTCAAATTCTCCAAGCAGTTTGTGCAGATGGCTGGTTCTTAGGAAAGCAGAATTTTGTGACTTTAGGCTGAGACAAGCAGAACATCCCAAACTGTCAAATTTTCTACAGAGGGTGCGTGCATAAAATCTTCCTCCTACACTGGGGTGATGTGCCTCTTCTGAGCCTTGCTGGTATCCTTTGGATATCACGTTAGGAATATTGCTTTGCTGCATTAAACAAAATATGGCAAATAAAGATATTTTCCACCAAAAAAAAAAAAAAAAAAAAAAGTCACACTCCTAAAATATTTCCTCCTATTAATGAAGAGAATGATGACAATCCTGCTTAAGTAAGGAAGCAGTGCTTGAAATGGGAGATCCAAGCACTGGAAGCAGTGGGGTTCCTCCAAAGTGCTCTGTGGAAGAGGCCAGCTTTCCTGCCCAGCCTTTCCCAGGCAGTGTTTCACAAACACACTTCCCCATGTGATTCTGAGGGCTCTTTGGAGGGGCTATCTCTCTGCACCAGTTTTGGGCTACTTAGCCCTCCTGTTGCAAGTCAACCTAAGCTTCCCATGCCAGCCTCAGAAACTGAAGAACACATAGGTTTCTGCAACCCACAGCAGGGATTTCCTCTGGATTTGGGAAAAAAAAAATGTATATTCTGCCCAAGAGCCATCTTTTCCACATCGCTCTGGCTCAGAGAAAAAGGGGTATTGTACAAAGGTTGTGAATTTCACTCATCCTTCCCATGAAGACATGTTGTCAAAGCAACCCTACCTGCATGATATGATGATAGTGAGTATAATGTGAATGATCATGTCCTGAACCCACTGGGACTTAGGCTTGGTATGGGATATGCCAGGCACCTGTTGAATCTCTGTTCCTGTGTTTGTGATCTAGTTAGCCAGCTGCTATGTTGGGGGTGCCCAACCCCCCTGAGGAGCTGTGTGTTCTCTACCTGTCTGCGATACAGACAGTGAGAGGCCTCCTTACCTTCCAGCTGCTAGGTTTTGGAGACCTTTCTGGTGGCTGAAATGGCTGGTTGGAGATAGTTGATAGTTCTCCTTCAGGAAGAATCTGGGATTTCTTTTCAGAATCTTCTTCCATGTTCCTTGAAATAGCATAAACTTCACTCCTGTGAACGGCACACAAGTAGCATCATCTGGTTTTATTTAGCTGACTTTGCTGGTGCAAAAAAGACAATACTAAGCTTTCTGTGGCTGCCAAGGTGCGGGCAGACCCTAACAAGGAGCTGTATGTTCATGGTTTTATAATTCACAATCAGTAACACGTAACAAGCAAAATGCCACAAGCTGTGTACCTCACAGCTGCGAGCTCAACCTTCTGACGGCAGGGAAGGGTTTCAATCTTCAGATTATTCTCTTTCATATTGATCCTGGCATCAAATTTCATTGTAGTGTTGGCACTGAACTCTGCGTGAAATTCAAGACCACTCTGAAAGTATTGTGTATTAATCCCCATCATTGCAGTCATATGAAAATATGCCCTGAAGGAGTGGAAACAAAAACATGCATAATTACAGATTAATATGCACATATTTTAGTTTGAAATGCAAAATTGTATTTTCATGCTGTTCTCTTTATTGTAAGAGCTGCCACTGATGGATGAAGAGATGTACCATACCAGGATAAAAAAAACCTGAAGTGCCACTGGAAGAAGTGAAGGGATTTGTCTGATGAACAAAGCTAGCAGACCCTCTTACTACTTTGTCACTGATACATAGCCTGTGGACAAGTTAATGCCAGAATCTTCTAGCTTCAGATTGTGCCTATTTTATTATCATTATAACTGTTATTATTATCATTATTAGCACTGTTGTTTTTGCTTTTGCAGATGAAGAAATATTTCCCTTTTCCTCTGGAGTTCCCCCTGGCTTGTGCCAGGTGGTGATGCAATTCTATGCTGAACTTGCAAAAATCTGTTCATACATAAGCAAATGTATTTATCTTCACAGCTTAGTATCTTCAGTCATGGAACAAGTACAGATGTGAGCATTTTTAGCACTGGCAGAACAGCACAGCATCCCGTGGGGTACAGTGCACATTGCTGTGTTTGCAGGGTTGTGAAGCATCAGGTGATTGTGCTGCTTTCTCACAACTTCACTGCTCTGGATTAGCACAGCCATCCCAAATCTGGGACCAAGTAGGACCCATATATGACAACATATATACATCACATATCTATTTTAAATATGAATGTAATGTAAGTAAATAGAAATAAAAACATAAACATAAACATTAATATTAATGCTTTTGTGTATATGTGAAACTATATGTCATTTTTACTTTGGCTTGAGGTCAGCATGAATATCCATGTTGGTTTCCAACAGCTGTGAAGGTTTGAAGTCGTCAGATAATTGTGGTGATATATGTATATCCACTGCAAAAGACAACAGGAGTTATATGAACAGAGAAAGAGTAAATGCTGGAGATGCAATGTTTTCAATAAGCATTAGTAGTTAACTCATGAGAGCAGTGCTTTTATATTTTGAAATACTTAACATGATTATTTAAAGATTGCTACTCCAAACCAGACTTATACAAATATGTCCCAGGTGAAATATACTATTTACTTGTCAAACCCTTTGGAGGTAGCCAAACACTAATGTTTCCACATTACAAAAGTGTTTTTCAAGATTATAGAGGGATTCAATGTCAGCAGAGGGATTGGACCCACAATTATTGTGGGGGGACTGCTCAATTGGGTGTCCCAAGCTCACCATCAGCCACAGCCTGGGCCAGCGTGGCACCACACAGACTAAGCTCCAGTGGGACACCAACCACGGTGGGGACAATGTGCCGCAGCTCGCCTACCATCACCGGCAGGGTCCATCGGGCTGAAATGCCTCGCTGGACCTCTTCCACCACTTTTTTCACCACCACCTGCCAGTTTGATGATCCAGTTAGACTCTGAAAACAGAGAAATGTGTTGGGTTAGGAAGGAAGAAGAGACAGGGAGGGGAAAGTACTGAACATCGCAGACAGAAAAGACAACAGCCTTATCAGTACCGTCATGGTCTGCTCAATGGCATTTTTATCGATGTCAACGAACGCAATCTCTTGGCCCAGTATTTTGATGTAAGCAGACACCAAAGGGTTCTCGGAAGGCAGTTCTTTCCATCCCAGAAGCTGTGGTGTTAAGGAGAGATGGGGAGAAAGGGAAGAAGCAGATGATGTCATTTAAAATACAGTAACATATTAGTGAAGAGTAAATCCCATCTGAAGGATGCTAATCATGGTTCCTTTGCCAAAAAACTATTAGACAACTACAGGTCTGACCCAATGTGGCCTTGCTCAGATTGCAGTGGGAGTTTCCCTATGTAAGGCTGAGGTGAGGACTTGGTAGTTTCTGCTGCTGTAAGTAGTGGGTGACACCCAAGAACTCCTGAACAAAAATCTTGTTCAATAGTAATTTTAAAGAAGAAGAACAAGCACTTACTGGGTTTTAACATATGTTTTAAACCAGATTAATTTTGGCTACCAGCACTGTCATCATCTTTTGTACTGTACGTTAAGGGCTGATACATGTTGAATGAAATGATGGCATCTCTTGACAGCATAAGTACAGTGTAAGTGTATCTTTCCATGACCAAACAGAATGACAGACTCCTTTCTCACTGAAACATCAAAGGGATGGCTTGGTGTGTGGGGTGTGATGCAACTCTGGTGCTGCCAGTAATTCTATGTTGCAAACAGGTCAGAAGGGAGCATAGAGACATACTGTTTTACCAAGTTCCTTCAGGGTCTTGTGCGTATCATACTCAGCAAAGGGAATATTCTGATTGCTGATAAACTTGGTTAAGCTTTGTGACCGGAGAGCCACCTATAGGAAACAGAGTCAGGTGTCACAGACCAAGTAGAAGAGAGCGGAGGAAAACCTTTGTACCTAATGTTTCACTGACTGAGGCTGCTCTAAATACATACCTCATGAAGCCATTGCACTTACAAGGCTGTGTCTACCTGGCAGATGACTGCAGGCTATGCCTGCAGATGCTGAAGATGTGCTGAAACAGCTTCGAGTTAGTCAGCAGGAATAATTTTAGGGCAGCACAAGAGCTCAAGGCTGCCAATCTTGCTCAAGAAGCTGTGTAAATACCTGCCTGCTCTCACATGGAGCTTCATGCCTCCCTGGCTGCACTTCTGGCTGAAATTTAATTTCAGATGCTATTTCCCTGTACTTATGCAAAATATCCCAGATGCCACGTGACTGTAGGTTGGCAGATGAATGTTCTGCTGCATAAGCTGTAAGCTGTCCTCTGCTCTTAGATTTTCATGCCTATATTGAATGTGTTCATTGATGAATGTATGTGTCAAGAAGCCCAAATAAAAGAAAGTTAAGTAAAATCATAGTCATTACCTAAATTTTCTTTCACATCACCCTCACAGCCAGAGATGGAATTAAACACTTCATCACAGTCCAAATGGCTTTACAAGTAATGCTATCTGTGGCTGGCTTGCATCTAGCTGGCTGTTTTAATGTCATACTTACCTCAATAATATCTGTTGCAGTATTTGCGTAATATCCTCTTACTTTTGTGATTATATCAGATGGAAATATGCTCTTGGGACTGTTCA
Source organism: Loriculus beryllinus (assembly GCA_039877255.1). NCBI lineage: Eukaryota > Metazoa > Chordata > Aves > Psittaciformes > Psittacidae > Loriculus > Loriculus beryllinus. The sequence goes on along the minus strand of JBCJKH010059955.1, from coordinate 292 downwards.
TGAGATAGACCCTCCAAATGGCACCAGCCTGATATTTAGCTATGACAGGAATAAAAAGCAGCAGAGATTTTGGTTAGGGTTTCTGAGGTGTCTGGTGCACATAAGCCACCTCAGGTACATGCTGTAGTAGATCACAAGGAGTACTTCAATAATTCAGTTCCACAGGTCCTCTAGTTTGCAGCCTCAAAAGGAGAACTTTGTTCTAGGGCAGAGTCAACTCAACCACGGTGACTGAAGATGAAGGCCTAAATCCATGTGCAGGCACCGCTTTCAGCAGCAGACACCCAGAGAG
>JBCJKH010059953.1:0-16195 GCA_039877255.1 Loriculus beryllinus | reverse complement strand
AGGAGTTGCCATCAGCCGTGCCCGCCAGAAGGACGTGGGCTTGAGGGTGCCACTCCATCCACTGGGCAGAGAGAGGACAGGCAATGTCATGGGGGTTACATGTCACCACCACCACCCTTGCTGGCTCATGGGCTTCCCATAGCACCAGGAATCCTACCACTCACCTCCAAGTCCCCCACTTCAAAGGACCACACTTCTTCCTTGGCATCCACTCGCCATACTTTGATAAGCCCAGACATGTCACCGGTGGCCACAAACATGGAGTCATGACTGAAGCCAGCACAGGTGACCGAGTCCTTGTGCCCTAGAGGCATTGGGGGACAGAGACTGCTCAGGCAGAGACATGGAGGACAGTCAGGAGACAGCAGAGTGCTGGCTGGGGGTGAGCATGGCCAGGGTTGGACAGGGCTTGAGCACCCTCGAGCACCTCACCTGTGCATTCGAACAGGAGCTCTCCATCGCTCACCCGCCACACAAAGGCCTTGTCATCCTCCCCACCCGTCACTGCCAGCGTGTTGGTCTTAGGGTCAAGGCTCACGCAGAAAACAGAAGCTTCACAGAAGAGTAAAGAGAGGTGACACAGCTCGGACACTGCTCGCAGCCCACCCGGCATTCCCAGGGGGTCCAAACCCCACAGCAAGCTCAACTCCCAACCAAACCCCAACCAAACCAGTGGGGATCGCTTCCCACTGGGGAAGCGCATCACACGCTGTCTGCAGAGCTCAGGGCGAGCTGCCACGCTAAGAGGCTCGAAGGGCTTCTCTACCAGAGTGTAAGGTATAACCGAGCACAGCCCGAGGCAGCCCCGAGTTCCGATGGCCATCCCAGGAACAGCCAGGAGCCAGCGGTGTGCGAGGACCTAACTGTGCACCCCCTCGTCCCGGTGAACGTCAGGCTGCGGGGGCAGCTCCCGACTGAGACGCCGGCGGCCACTGCCCGTGGCCGGCACTCACCCGAGTGCAGGGAGAAGGTGACCTCGCTGTCATCCTGCGGCTCCATGCCGTCCCCCCCGCCCTCCTCGTCCTCCGTCTCCCACGCCTCGCCATCGGGCTCTTCTCCCCCCTCGTCAAAGTCCACGTCTTCCATCTCGTCGGCCAGTTCATCTGCGGGGGGCAGAGGTCAGGACTCGGCTCGCGGCCCGCCCGGACCGGCCCCTGCAGGCACGGGGTGTGCCGGGGGGTCCCCGGGGCCCGCGACGCCACCGCGGCCAGGAGCCCGGGAGAGAAAGAGCCGCACAGCAGCGGGGCGCGACGCGGGGACAGGCCGAAGGCCCGGGAGGATCGGAGAGGGAACGGAACAGGCCGAGCGCCTCGGCCGGGCCGGGCCTGCCGCTGGTGCGGGGCCGGAGCGGGCCCGCTGCCCCGGCGGGAGGCGCTGCCCGGTGCGCGGCGCGGGGTCCCCGTCTCACCCGGCCCGGGCGGGCCCAGCTCCACCACCTCGATGATCTCCTCATCGCCGTGAAAGTCCACCACGCCCGGCCCCTCGGCGGGCTCCATGCCGGCCTGCCCGCGCGCCCCGCCCCGCCCAGCCGCCGCCACTTCCGCCGCCCGGCCCGCCCCGGCCAATCCCCCCCCGCCGCTCCCCCGCCTCAGCCAACCAGACAGCGTCCTCAGCCGGACCCCGCCCCTTCCGCCAGCAGCGCCAGGCAGAGCCCGCCCCGCGCGGTGCCCTCTGGGAGATGTAGTTTTCCGCGCGCAGCCAGGTCAGCGGCGCTCCCCTGCACCCCCGCTCGGCGGACTGCAGCTCCCGGCATGCCGCGGGGCTCCCGCGCACCTGCACTGATCGCCATGGCGGCGGCGCTCGGCGCGCTGCGCGGTAACGGCGGGCGGGGGGGCGCGGCCCCGGGGAGGGAGGGTCCCCCCGGGGAGGGAGGGAGGGAGGGTGCCCCCGCGGCTTCCCACACACCCACCGGGGCGCCCCGGAAGCCGGCCCTCTCCGCCAGGCGGAGGGCGTAGAGCCGCGCCCCTCGGTCTAGACCCCGTCCTCTATCGCCCCCTGCCGCCGGGGCGGGGCGGTGCGGGGCAGGGCGCTGCCCCACGGTCTGTCCCCAACCCTGTCTCCCCGCAGGGCTGCTGTTGGCAGCGGGACCCGCCGCCCGTACTGCCCTGCCCCGGGGCCGCCTGTCCCCTCCTGGCACACGGCTCCTGAGGCGGAGCTGCCAGCGGGCAGCGGGGCCGCAGTCCGGCCCGGAGCCTGTCCGTGGGGGGCTCCCCGAGGGGGTGGAGTACATTCCCACCCGCAAGAAGGGCAAGAACCCGATGAAGCCGGTGGGGGTGGCCTGGTGAGTGGCTCGGGGGTGCGGAGAAACTCGGCACCGGGAGACTGCTGCTCTGCAGGGCCTGGGGGACACACGAAGGGTCATGGGGGGCTGCAGCGCTGAGCTGGGGGGTGTCTGTGCACCACAGAGTGGCGCAGGGCACTTGTTTCCCACCAGCTCTCCCCATCTTCTGCGCCGTCTGTCCTGCAGGGCCATCGGATTGCCCTCCGGCATCATCCTCTTCCTTCTGGTGAAGCGGGAAGTGGACAAAAACCGCCTGGAGCAGCTCAAAATCCGCCAGAAGATGGTAGAAGCCACCCGGGGCGAGTACGAGTCGGAGCGATACAAGAGGGTGTCCAGGGGGGCATAGCCAGGCTGCCCCCACCCCGAGCCTGGCACCCCAAAGGGACTGGCCAAGGGGACACCAGCCCCACAGGACACACAGCACTGGCACCTGCACTCCCTGTCCAGCCCATGGGGTGGTCGTGGGACTGGATAGGGACAAATAAACATCATCCCTCGTGAGTGGATTAGCCCGGTGCCACCGCAGTCACTGCCTCAGTGCTCAGCCCCAACCCTGCCTGCTCCCCTGCTCTGGGGGAGGAACCCAGCAGCTCTGCAGCAAGGTGGAGGAGTACAGGCCAGGGAGGGAGGGCAGCTCTGGGCAGCTTGACCTTGGTTTGTGCATCTCAAAGCAGGGTTTGCGCTGCCCGGGGCCGCAGCCCCCGTGGAGGCTGCCTGCAGGGTTCTGTGGCAGTCGCCACCCCAGTGAGACGGGGACAGTCTGCAAAATTAAAGTGTTTTATTTAGCAAGTGCAACTTCATCCACGGCCGCAGCTGCAGGGCCTTGGGAACACGAGCTCTGCCAAGAGTCCCACCCAGGCACTGCAATGGGACATGGCCTGAGCCATGTTTAAGGCACTGAGTGAATGACACCGACCACGCTCTCCCAGAAATAAACCAACACAATCCCAGTGCTGCTGCGAGCCCTCTGAGCCCAGGCAGGACCGTGGCACTCTGCTACAAGCCCGGCACCGCCGGCATGGCCTCAGCAAGCAGTGCTGAGGCTGGACACTGCCTAAACACAGGCAGCTGGTTCCCCCACGCTACCCTTGGAGGCTTGTAGGGGTGGGTCAAGGGAAGCCCTTTCCTTAGCAGTCTATGGATAGGGATGGCAAAGCATTAGGAGTTGTGGTAAGTGGCCGTATCCTGTACAGAGGCCAGAGAAAGGGGTGAGGGGCAGCAGGGCGGGGACAGGAGGGGTCCCAGGCTAATCGCGGCCCACGATCTGCAGGATGAAGGTGAAGATGTAGATGATGTCGGTGTAGATGGTGAGGGCACCGTAGATGTACTCCTCAGGACTCAGTGTGTTCTTCCTGTTCCCCAGCACAAGTTGGGTGTCATAGGCAAGGAACTGGGGTGGGGCAGAGAACGTCAGGCAAGCTCCGAGGCAGGGTTCCCCCCACAGTCTCTGCCCGACACCCTCTGCCCATCCCAGCCATCAACTCACCAGGGTGAAGGCGATGGCGCCGATGGCTGCATACAGCATGTGGAGCCAGGGGACCTGTGCGGGGGGGGGGACACGGGCAGGGTGAGCCTGGCAGGCAGCGGGCAAGGCAGGGCACGTCCTGCCCGCACCTGCATCCAAGGAGCTGCCGCTGACGCCAACCCACCCTCTCCCTGCGGGCAAGCTGCCTGTGCTGTGGCCAGCTCCACACCCTGCTTCCCTCAAAGGGGGGGCACCCCAACGCCCCTGCCAGTGCTGCGAATGCCCCACTGGGGGACACCCACGGCACCCCACAGCCCCTCTGCCCCCCCCACTCACGTATTTGAAGGAGAGGACGATGGCGGTGACGATCCCGGTCACCATGACCACGATGCCAAGCACACAGAAGAGCCCCGGACACGATGTAAAATCAACCTTACAGGGAAGGGGACACGCACATAAGTCATGGAAGAGCCCAGGGTGTCCCCACCACCTGGCTCCCTGTGCCTGACCCCCACCAGGGCAGGGCACATCCACCTCCTTGCCTTGGTTTGGAAGCAGAAGATGGTGACAATGATGGCCACGATGGCGGTGATGAGCATGGCGATCAGGACAGCGTTGGTCCGGTACATGCTGCAAATGGAGGGGACAACCAGAGTCACCCTGAGCTTGGCATCCCCCTCCCAGGGGGTTTTGGTGACCCAATCCTGGACAGGGACCCTGCTGTCCCCAACCCCAGGGGATCAAAGTGTCCCCAGGCTCCCAGCAGCCTCTCATTTGAGCCAGCTGCATCGTGCAGGACAAGAGGGAGCCCAGCTCCTGTCACCGCAGGTCCCAGGGCATACCTGGCAATTGTGCCCGTCATCAGCCCCATGGCCAGCGTCTGCAGAAGAGGAGAAGGGTGGGCTCAGGGGGTGAGCAGCTCCATGGAGTGCAGCAGTTCCTGGCTGCCCCCGCCTATCCCCCTATCCCTCCCAGCCCACATGGGGAGCTGGGTTGCCGTGGGGGCACTGCCAGCTCCCTCCCACCCCTATCCCACTCACAAAGATGCTCAGCAGGATGATGTTCCAGGGAAAGCGTCTCCTGTGGATGAAACCAGGGTCGGGAGGTCAGCTGGTGACAGTGGCCATGCTGTGTCCCCCTGCTCCCCACCCCTTAGGCAAACACCCTGCTCCTGATGCCCTGGAGACGCCCCCCACACCCACACCCTGTCAGTGCAGTGGTCCCAGCCATCACCAACTCACCGGGGACCCTGGCAGCAGGCAAGCACCAGGTAGGTCACCAGGAACACAGCACTGCAGAGACAGACAATAGGTGTCAAACCTGCGATCCCCCCACCAGGACCCCCAGGGCTGGAGGCTGTGATTGTGGGGTGCCAGTTGCTACAGAGCACCCCAGGATGGGGGGCATGAGGCAGCAGACCCCTACTCACTATGAGGCATAATAGATGGCAACATTCCTCTGGACGAAGGAGCGGACAGGGTGGCTGTGGAATAGGAGGGACGAGTGTCAGGGAAGGGGGTTCAGGAGCTACTGTCTCCTCAGGACCCCGCCAGAGGACAAAGGGCCAAGACCCCTCCCTCTTCAGGGCAAGGCTAAGGAGGGACCCTCCACTCACACAAAGGTGAACACAGCGATGATCCCCACCGTCACCAGGAGCTGCAAGGAGATGATGGCATAGACCTGCAAGAGAGGGGGGGGTGTCAGCACCTGGCCCCCACCATAACAGATGCCCCCAAAAACGGGTGCCCCCAGCCCTGCAGGACTTGCCTTGCGGATGAAGGTGTGCCGGACCTTCCTGTCATCCCAGTCGGCCGATTGGAATGGGGAGCCATCCCCCATGCCATTGTCACCTGTGGAGGGACACCATCAGCACCAGGCTCAGCTGTGCAGTCTGCCCCCCAGCACCCCCGTTTCTAGTGCCTCCCTTCCCCCCCTAAAGAACCCCAAGATGCCCGCACTTACCAAACCGCATAGGCATGGTGGGCATGGCCAACCCCGGCTGGGGGTACCCCCCTGGTTGTGCGTACCCGCCTGCTGCAGGGTATCCTCCAGGCTGTGGGTGGTAACCCCCGGGCTGTGGGTACCCCCCATAATGGGGGGGTTGGGGGTACCCGGCCGGGGGTGGAGGGTACAGAGGGTTCTTGTCATCATAGGCAGGGGGTGCGCTGGGCTGCGCCATGCCGGCTCCCTGCGTCTCCCACAGGCACCTGGAGGGGAGGGAAGATGGGGGGGTTCTTAGCACAGGTCCTCCTCCCCAGGCAGGATTTATCCCTGGCGAGTGGAGCCACAGGGACACAGGAGACAGTGGAGCCACAAACCCTCCCCCTCCCACTTTAATAAAGGCTTCTAATTAGTAAGGGTGAGTTGACCTCAACAACAGTGGGTCAATGAGACGTGCGGGATGTTCCCAGTCTTCCAACCAGGGCCACTCCATTCCTGTGCCCTGAGTCCCCAGCGTCCGCATCAGTGGCAGCCATGGGCAGGGCATGGCCACGAGCTGACTCAAGACGCTGCAGCAAAGAGGGACGTGACCTCTGCAGCCTCTGGAGCCCACCCTGCCATTGCCGGGGGGTATGGAGCACGTACATGGGCTGGTCTCTGGCTCCTGGTGGCAATGCTCTGGGGACAAACAGCCTCACCCTGATCCCACCCGTGCAGACCCCACTGCCCCACTTCCATTCCGGGGTGCCCCCACCCATTAGCCCAGTGGGTCACACAGCAGCTCCACAACACCAGAGTCCGCCCAGGGGTTACAGGGACAAGTGCCAGCCGCGTCACCTCGGAGGGAGGTGGATGTGTCCCTGGGCAGCCAGGACCTGCCACCCCGGGGCTGAGTTCCCCTCCCCGGCTGCACCGGGCCCCCGTGCAGAGCCCCCAGCAGCCAAGAGCAGCCAGCCCAGGCCCAGGGCCAGCTGCTGGGCTGGGTGCCCGGAGGAGGAGCAGGAGGCGCAGGAGGAGGAAGAAGGCAGGATCTCCAAACCCTGGAAAACAACAGCACTGCCAGGAGCCAGTGCCAGGCCCACCACCCCCCAGTGCTGGCAGTTGGGGATGCCCACACTGAGCCCCATACAGGAGCCAGAGCCCCCCACAACCTCCCCACACACAGCAAGGATGTGACCCCAGGAGAGTCCCTGGGAACTGACAAGGATTCAACCCCAGCCGGGAACAGGCTGGGTGGGAATGGGCACTTCCTCAAGTGTGACGCCAGCGCTTCCCAGAGCCAGGCTGGGTGGGCCACCAGGGCTCAGTGCCTGTCCCTCTGTCCCTCCCACGGTCTGTCTGTCCCAGCCACGCCACCTTTCGCCATCGCGATGACAGCAGTACCAAAAATAACCATCGTGGCAGTGACCAGTTTGGAAGTTTCACTTTCCCTGCTCTGCGGAGTCCCAGAAAGCACGCGGTTCCCCCTGGCACCACCTCATCTGTGTGGCCAATGAAGGCCTGAAACAGAGACCTGACCCCAGGAAAACCCCCATGGCTGGTACCTGGTTAGGTGGGACCAGAGTGCCCAGGAGGGAACCCAGGGGAAAGCAGGCTGTATGCAGCCAGCACACAGCCATCAGGGCGTCCCACCCTGTGCCCATGCCCGGCACCCCGTGGCAAGGTCTGCTGCTGCCCCAGCCCCTCCTGTCCCACCCCAGCGGGGTGGCCTCGGGGATGGGGCAGGAACCAGCCTGACGGGTCCCTGCGGCCGCCGCACCCAGGGAGGCAGGCAGCACCCCGCACCCTCCCCAGGCCGCGGCACCGCGGGGCTCTGAAACCGCAGGTCGCCAGCCACAGGGCCACCCGGGCCGGCTCGGTGGCCCCACAGTGATGTGCCGTCCCTGGGGACAGGGTGCTGCTCAGCACAACACCATGACTCAGCACAGATAAGGCACATGTGGCAGGACTCAGGGCACAGGCAGCTGTCACCCCCAGCACAGCGCCCCGAACGGACCGGGCAGTGTCCCCAGCAGACACCCCGGTGTTTCAGCTAGGCTCAGGCCCCATCATCACCAGCTCCGTAGGGAACCTGGGTGCCAAAGGCCACCTTGTGGGGGCACTAAGGTCTGAGGTGGGGGCCAGGGTTTCCTGCTTTCCCCATGGCTCCCCATGGTGAGGCTGCCTGGAAAAGCTGCTGACTTCCTAGAAGAGCCTGGAAGCTCCCACCAGGACGGTACAGCTTGGTACGGCAGGGAGCTGCTGACAAGGGTGAGACACACAGGACCCTGTGGTACAGCATAGCACGGCTTGATACAGGATGGCACAGCCTCGTACAGCACGGCATGGCCTCGTACAGCACAACCCAACTTAGCTCAACCCTGCTGAGCCGGAGGTTCCAGTGCCACCTGAGCCGGGATCCCTGCTGCCCGCTCCCGTGCCGCTCACACAGGGAACGAGTTTGCCAGAGTTCAGCATCACCACTGCCTCTCTGTACCCCACCACAGTGCCTCCCAGTGCGGGCGGGTACCCCACGGTGCCACTCCATACCCTGCGGGCACAGACCCGTGCCCTCACCTCCTGAGACACCCACCGGTCCGCGGGTTCACCCTCCACAGCACAAAGGACGGTGCTTCCCCCAGACCACCCCCCACCGCGCCCCCATTTCCCCCTCGCGTTACTCCGTGGGGTCGGGAAATCAGAACCAGCCCCACAGTGGGGTCCTGATTGTGGGGTCCTGCCCTCCGTCTCTCCCGCGGGACCCCGGTCCGGCCCAACTCCCCCGCCGCGCCGAACCGCGACCCGGAATGTCCCCCAGCCCAGGGACGGCGGTACGGGGGGGTCGCAGCACGGCCCCGAGGCTCAGGGTCCGGCCTCCCACCCTCACTCAGTCCCCTCTGGGACACCGCCCCGCTGCCTGTGGCACCGGAAGGCGCCGGGACAGGGGGAGTGAGAGGGGACCCGGACGGGGGGAACCCGGCGGGAGGCAGTCGGGGAAAGGGGGGGAACCACCAGGATGGGGGGTGGCCCCCGAGTCTCACCCTTGTCAGCAGCCCTACGAGGGAACCGGGAGCGGCGGGGGTGTGGAGCGGAACCGGGGCACCCTACCTGCTGCGCACTGCTCCGCCGGCGGCCGCGACCAGCCGGGACGGGGCGGACGGGGCGGGGGCAGGCACCGCCCGCCCTCCCGCCTGCCGCGCCCCCCCGCGGCAGCTCCGCGCTGCTGCACCCCCGGGGCAGAGGAAGCGGGGAGGTGGGGAGTGCGCTCCCTGGGACGGACCCCGCTAAACCCCCCCCGCCCCCAACGGGGCACCAGCCGCACAGCGGGATCTCTGACGTCACGTCAGGACCCCCCTTTTCTATGCAGTGACGTCATCTGGGGACACCCCTCTCGGCTCCGGTAGGGTGGGGAATCCCCTCCCCGCGGCCGGTGACGCGATCGTTGCGCTCCCTCGTCCCCCCCCTCCGGGTTCCACGCGGCAGTGACGCACCGTGACCAGCAGGGGGCGCGGCGGCGAGGAATGGGCGTGGCCCGGATGGCGGCAGCGTGACGCAGGCTGGGGGGCGTGTCCCTGGCGGCATGGCCGCGGGGCGGGGCGGGAGGCAGCCGGGCCATGGCGGGGCAGCGCTGCGGGCTCTGGCAGCCGGCGCTCGCGGGTTCGGGGCCGCCTGCCTGCGCCGCTGCCTGCACCTCCGCCGCCTCGCCTGCCGCGCCGCCGCGTCATTCATGGCCCTCGCCGGCCCGCTGCTGTTCCGCTTGGGGTGAGTGCCCGCCGCTCCCGTACCCCCCGCCGTCAGGGAGCTGCCGCCGCCCGCCTTTGTTCTGCTCCCGAGAGGAGCGGCCCGTCCGTCCTTGTTTGCGTGGAGTCCTCCTCGGGGTGGCACCGGAGCCAGCCCGGTGCGCTCCAGCACCGCTTGGGTGTTCAGCCCGCCCGGCTGATGGGGATGAGGGCAGGCGGTGTCAGCCCGGTTACGGGGATGCTCCACAGGGCCGGCGGTCAGCCGTTGGCTCCCCAGCACGGTGATGATCCCCCTCGGACCTAGCACCCCATCCCGGGGCTCCTTCCCTCGGGTCTAATCATTAACGCACCCGGTGCCCCCGCCGTGGCCTTGCTGCCCGCTGCCGGCAGGAGTTCCCGGCTTCGGGCTCCCAACCCCCACGGCTGCAGGGAGGCCCGGCTCCTGCCAGGATCCCTCCCTGGTGTACCTGCCGTGCCAGCGTGGAGGATGTGGCCGTCAGGGGCATGCCCTTCGCCCTGGGAAAGGCTTTGCAACCCCGGTCTTTTCATGTCCTTCATGGTACTGGTCCCTGTTCTCAGCCCCAAAATGCTGCTGTATAAATGGGGCATTCGCCTGAGCCCCCATTCTGAGTCTGTTGCACCCCTGCGTAAAAATGCTGTGGGAGCATTTCTTGCTTCCCTTTTCCTCGGCCTGTTTTTCTCCCTCTTCCCTCTTCCCCAGGGCTGTAGCACCCAGAGGAGGCCCTCGGAGTGGGGTCAGCCCTGGGCACGCCCCCCCCAGCGCTGAGGGAAGGGAAGGGCAGCTGGGGATACTCAGCAACCAGAGCACGGCTGCAGGCAAAGCCGTGGGGCTCCATCCCTTCGTGGTGACCAGAGCCGTCCTGGACAGACAGACACCCCTGCTGTGATGCCTTCCCACCCCCCTTCCCAGTCCTTGTTGCCCGTAGCAATTGCAGGGAAACCAACTCTGTCCTCTGCAGATGCAGGGCAGGAAAGTAGGAAGGACACCACTTCCATCCCCTAAGGTGTGAAAGTGACCTTGTACGTGTCCCCCGGGGGGGTCCCAACCCGGGCAGCAGCCCTTCCACTGAATGAGCCCCTTGGGGGTGCTGTGGGTTAATGCCGGGGGTGCCTGCTCTCCCCAGGTACAGCCTGTACACCCGCACACGGCTGGGCTACCTCTTCTATCAGCGGCAGGTGAGGAAGGCCCGGGAGCGGTACCCACACGGCCACTCCATGTCCCAGCCATGCTGCTTCCCCGGTGAGTCCTGCTGAGACACCCTGCGTGGCCCCATCGTGTCCCCCAGCACTGGCACTGTGGGGCGGGAAGGGGTTTCCCTTGCCACATTGCCCAGAAAGTGTTTAACTGAAAACCGGATTTAAGACGCGGGCAGTTTGGCCTGCCCACCCAGTCTTTCCCACATTAAGGTCTTTCCTTGATGTTTATCCACCTGTGCGCCACAGGGGTGAAAATCCTGCCCATTCCCGTGCTTTCCAACAACTACAGCTACCTGGTCATCGACACCAGCTCTGGCCGTGCGGCTGCCATTGACCCCTCCGACCCACTGGCTGTGCAGGTGAGGTCCCTGCAGCCCCCCCGACCCGCTGCTTGGGTGTCCCTGCTTGAGAGGGGTGGCATGTCTCTGGCTTTTCTGGGGGCAAAAGGGTGCAAATGTGCTCCTCATCTGCAGTCCTTGGTGCCTGAGGCAAGGCTGGAGAGTGGCAGGGCTCATCCTCAGCTGGGGAGCTTCAGGTGGTTTAGGGAGAAACTGGTACTTGGGGTTTTGTGTCCCTCCCTAATTCCTCTGTTCCCTTCATTCCCAGGCTGCCATTGAAAAAGAGGGGGTGATGCTGGAGGCCATATTCTGCACCCACAAACACTGGTAAGAGGCAAAGAGGGGACACTGAGTCAGTGGCTGCTGTGGAGGGTGCCCCTGCTGAGGTGAACCCCAGCCCAGCTCCAGTTGGGGAGGGATATAGGGGGGACACATTCAGGGGCACTGACCTCCCTGTCTGCAGGGACCACAGCGGGGGGAACGCAGAGCTCTGCCAGCAGCACAGCTCCTGCAAGGTGTACGGCAGCGCCCTCGATTCCATCCCAGACCTCACCAAGTAAGTCCTGTACCCCCCAGCACCCCTGTAAATCTGGAGGGGGCTTCACCCCCAACTTTCACTATCTCCTCTATCCCCCAAATACCACATTGCCCCCTTTGTGGTCAGAGACCCAGCACACTCACAACACTGGTGCGCCAGGGAAGGGTTGTACCTGGAGGTGGTGGTTTTGAGGTGCTGGGCAGGGGACACCATACCCTGACGGTGCATCCCTGTGCCCGGAGCAGCCCACTTACAGACAGGGAGAAGGTGAGCTTGGGCTGCCTGACCTTCCAGGCGCTTGCCACGCCTGGCCACACTGTGGGCCATATGGTGTACGTGCTGGATGGGGAGCCCTTCGGCGGCCCCCCCTGCCTCTTCTCCGGGGACCTCCTCTTCCTCTCTGGCTGTGGTGAGTGTGCCTGACCCCATTCTGGGTTGATAGCAGGTTCCCACCCTGGGAAGAGCTTGGGGACCCCCCCCAGTCCTTCCCCCATGACAGGCAATTGCACGGGTGTCCAGGCAGGCTGTTTGAGGGCTCCGCTGAGACCATGCTCGCCTCCCTGGACTTGGCCGTGGGCTTGGGAGAGGACACACTGCTGTGGCCAGGTGAGTGTTTTCAACAGTGTGGCAGGGCCACTGGTGTTCCCCTAGCTCCCGCTGGGGAGCTGGTTGAAGGTAATACTGGAGGGTATGGGGGTCCACAGGCCACGAGTATGCACTGGAGTGCCTGACCTTCGCCAGCCTCCTGGAGCTGGACAACCCCGCACTGGACCAGAAGTGGCGGTGGGTGATGCAGCAGCGCCAGGAGAAGAGGATCACGGTGAGACTGGGGGGGCCCTGACTGCCCCCCACCACCACCCAAGCTCCTCACAGGGTTCCCCATCACCTCTCTTACATGGCAGGTGCCGTAGGGGAAGGGGGTGCTGGGGGAGATGCCCTGGCTCCATGATGGGGATGCTGCCAGCGGGGGTCTGAGCCGCTGCCCCTCTCCTCTTTCCCCTGCAGTGCCCCTCCACGCTGGGGGAGGAGCAGACCTACAACCCCTTCCTGCGGACCCATCGGCCGGAGCTGCACGCAGCGCTGGGGCTGCGGCAAGGTGCAGGGGAGCACCCCAATGCCTTCCGTGCCCGCGTCCTCAAGGAGGTGCGGCGGCGCAAGGACCTCTACAAAGCCCCCTAATTACCACCTGCCCGGGCCCCCTTTCCATGGACCGGGTGCTGCTCTGGCACAGGGAGCCCGGGACCATGTGGTTTGTTTTGCTGTGAATCTCCCTCCTGGGGTGCAGTGTTTGCAGGGGTGTGGGGGAAGAGTGGACACCCCAATGTGGGCACCCCGTAAGTGATCCCTGCCTTTGTTCCCCCAGACTTGGGGGTCACCAGCTGTTACACAGAAACACCTTGATCCCCCCTGTGGGGGTCTGTAGCCCCCACCCCACTGCTGGGGCTGTAGCAACGGCACCAAGGGCTTTTTCTAACCCTGCCCTAATTTTCTGTGAGCCCTCAATTCCTCCCCCAGCACTCAGCCTCCCCCCCGGCAGCTCCCACTGCTGTGGATCTCCTCTGGGGGGCTGGGATGGAGCCAGCAAGGTGGGCAGCCCAGTACTACCTCCAGGCAAGGGGCTCTTCTCCAGCACCCCATATTTGGGGCCATGGGGCCACACTGGGTGGGAGGGGGGATTAGGGCTGTACTGGGGACTAGAGTGTGTCGCGTCGTCCCGTCCCCCAAATAAAAGACTATTTGGTAGAGTGACACCCATTTGGCCTTATCCGTCCGCGGCCCCTTTAGGAGGCGGGGCCAGGCCGTTGCTATAGAGACCGGTGTGGCGTCGCTGTGGAGGGCACCTGGGCCCGGCGCCGCAGGTCTGGGGCAGGGGCGGGTGTTGCGGGCGCTGTGGGTTCGGGGGGGGCACACGTGGGCACAGGGCAGTGCCGCGGTCTGGGGGCACACGCTGCCCCTCACCCGCGGGTCCGGTAGCAGAGCAGGAGCCCCCCGGCGAGACATGGAGCCCCCCCCCGACTGCCCGCAGGAGACCCCGGCCCGCGCGGAGGAGAATGCCAAGTTCCTGACCCTCATCGGTGGGTGCCCACACCCCACAGCCGGCGCCCGGGGGTGCTCGGGGCAGGGTGGACGGGCGGACACACGTACGGGACCGGGTCCATTGGGAGCGGGACGGCTTTGAGGGGGCTTGGACCGGGCAAGTGGTGAGGGGCTGGGCGCAGCCTGCTCGGAGGGGAAGGGGAGACTGAGCCGGGAGGTGCTGGGCAGGCTCCGGGCACGGAGCGCATCCCTCGGGGCAGGGTGACGGTCCCTCCGGATAGGGTGTCTGCCCCTCGGAGCAAGGTGAGGGTTCCTCCGGGCAGGGCCGGCGGAGCTGGAGCGATGTCTGTTCACCGAGACGCTGGACGTGGTGGCGGCGGAGGCTCAGCCCAGGGCCGCGGCATGGGGTCAGTGGTGGGTGTCAGCTCAGTGGGCGCCGTACGAGCAGGCGGGTGAGCCGGTGCGGAGCTGCCTCCTGGTGCAAGCAGGGTGCCGGCGTAGGCAGGCCGGGGTGCCAGCCTCCAGCAGCCTCACAGGTGAGGTGGGGCGCAACGTGGGGTGTCTCCCCAAATCCCAAGGGCTGGAGCATCCCCATCCCACCGGCCCCCGGGGCTGGGATGGTGGGCTGAGTGTGGTTCTGCTCTGCCAGCCTATGTGACCCCGGAGATGGAGACCCTGGAGCAGGAGGAGCAGGAGTGCCTGGAGGTGACTGGGGTGTCGGTGGCATGTCCCCTTTCGCTGTGTCCTGCCCCCTTGTCCTGGGATGAGCCCTGCAGCGATGCCCTCTTGGAAGCTGCACTCCACAGTGTCGCTGTGGTGTCCCCTCCCCAGCTCAGACATCATTTCTGTTCTAACACCATGGTACCCATCCCCTACTCTGGGTGGCAGCTGGGGCAGGAGGCTTCTTACAATGCGTTTGGTGTGGTACCCTGATTGAAAGGGGTGCTGGGGTGTGCCACCTCAGAGTGGGGTTCCCTGGCCCTACCCTCTGCCCTGTGCCCCCCACCCCTCCCACAGCACAGACCATACCCTGTACGGAGGAGGACCCACATGGTGAGCCACCAGCATGGGATGACTGTCACAAAGACCCTCCAGGAGGGAGAGGTGAGGTTGGGGGTGGAGCGTCTCTCCCCTCTGCCCCCCAGATAGGTCATATCGGGGGCGGGGGGGTGGCACGCCCGGGCACACCCCAGGCTCCGGGGGCGCTGTACCTGGGGACAGTGGGGCTGTGGCTGTCCCATGAGGTGGCTGGGTCTCTCTGCAGGCAGAGCCACAGTGCTGGAGCTTCATCTATAGCCGGGCCGAGCTGCAGGGGCTGCTGCCGGAGGGTGCCAGCCTCTTGCTGCTGCGGGTGCTGGCGTGCCGGCGGGAGGTGCCTCCCGGCCTCGTCTTCCCGACCATCAACGCCGAGGGCCACCTCTGCACCGCCAGCTACGTGAGCCGCCGTCCGGGGGAGCCCGTGGGATGGGGCTGTGGTCAGGTTGGGGGTGCCAGGGTGGGATGTGGGAGTGTGGGTCACAGCACCGAGGGCACGGGTTGGGCCCCCCGGGGGCAGGGCTGATTCTGGGACCCCGGCTGTGCCCCCGCAGTGTGCCCTGGGTGTCCAGCCGCAGGCGGTGCGCTCGGCGGGGGCAGAGGTGTTTGTGATCGAGCGAGCCGTGCACGGCGGCGCGGGCGCCTCCACCGTCTGGCGCAGCAGCTTCCTCCCTAGCGGGTACGGACGGGGGAGGTCCGGCCGGGGCATCCCGGCCCCGCGGGGACCCAGGTGGGGCGTCACTGGCTCTTCCCCTCGCAGGAGGTTGGCTCGGCTGGTGCAGGTCGGCAGCCCGATGGTGATGCGCCTGCAGGATGAGCCTGTCCCTGCTACAGAGACAGGTACTGAAGAGGCAGGCAGATGCTCTTCAACGCGGGCAGCCCCTGCCTGCCGTCTGGCAGCCAAATAGCGAATACCCTGCTCTGCCTTCCTGCTGCCAGGTGGAGTCAAACCCCAGCCCCCCTTCCCAAAGCAGCCCCTGGACTGGGAGGAGGACATCCAGCTCTTCTCCTGGTTCCTGGACAGAAAGGTGAGATAGGGAGACATGGTGAGAGGGGGACATGGGGTTGTGCCTCCCCCCAGCAGGGACACCCCTGAGGTACCCAGGGGTCGGGGAGGGGGGAAGCAGGGTGGGCAGCATCCTCCCCAGCGCCTCCTCAAGCGTGGGAAAGAACCCAGGCATCCTGCACCCCCCCGGTGCAGCGACCGGGGGGGGACAGCGATGCCCCTGCCCACCCTGCCCACCCCGCCGCAGGGGGAGCTGCAAGAGTACCACACTGCCTACATCCAGCAGCACCCTGAGCTCCAGGTACTCCTGTCCGACTTCCTCTTGGCACTGCTTCTGCAGCAGCCCCAAGACCCTGTCTCATTTGCCGCAGAATTCTTTGCCCACAAGGAGCCCTCTGAAACCCCTTTTACATTCTCTAGGGCTGCCAACCCCAGCCCTTCACGTTCCCACCCTTTGGCTAACAGGAAATAAAGCTGCCAGCACTGCCTGTCCAGGCTTGTTTGCTTTGGGGAAACTGAGGCACGAGGAGTGCAGGGGGTGCTGAGTAAAGGAGTCGTTTGATGGGCTGCTGAAATAACAGGAGCCTGTCTTGGGTTCAGGCCATGCTAATGACCCT
>JBCJKH010059952.1:1370-12015 GCA_039877255.1 Loriculus beryllinus | reverse complement strand
CTTCTCTGGGCACCCTGTGCCAGCGCCTCAGCACCCTCACAGGGAAGAGCTTCTGCCTAAGAGCTCAGCTCAGTCTGTGAAATGGATGCTGGGCTTTGGGATCAGCTGGCAGGGTTATTGCTCTACTTGGTTCATCCAGCAGACACGTGCATTAGAAGGGGAGCCCACCTTATGTCTGTCTTCTCTGAACTTCTCTGGGTGCTTGTGTAGTTTTCTGTGCCTTGGGAGATGCAGGTGGAGCGAGCCTGAATAAACCTTAACCTGCTGGTGCCCCCAAGCTGCGTGATCCTGCAACTGTGAACTCGGATGCAGCTTTGCAGGCAGCTGGTGGAGGCAGAGCAGAGGGTACTGAGATGGGCTGCAGGCAGCCAGAGGAGGCAGAGTTCTTCCACACTGCACTGCCCAGGAGAGCAGGGTGCTGGCTGCTGCGAGGATGCTCCAAAACACCAGCGTTGGGCTGCCCCATGTGGGGCTCAGTGCTAATGAGCATCGTGGCAATGTATCCCCCATGGACACATCTGCTGGAGGGCAGCATTCAGCTGCCTGGCCTTAAGAACAGCTTAAAAACCTGAAGTACTGAGCAGAGGTACGAGGATGAAAGGAGCCCTGTGAGTCCTTCGGTCCCCACATGGTGCCTCTCCATGTACCCATTACCTCAGTGATTATATTTTGCTCCCTCCTGTGCACAGCTCTGTCCTTATGTCCCTCAGCTGGGCTCTCCAGCACCAACCTCTCCTGGCTGTGATCACATCCTCTTGGGTTTGAATTTGTATGAGGGATGGCATCACAGAGACCCCTGTTTTCACTTAGAGTTTGAATCAAGAAAGGCAGTTTATCTTCCCTGGCCTGTCATTTGGCTTCATCTGACCATGCCTTTCCACCAGCTTGTATTTGGAGATAAAGTGCTAACGGGGTGGTAAATCTTGCAGCACTTAGATCATACCAGGCTCGTTATCAGGGAGTTCAACAAGGGCACGAGCCAGCCTGGCAGGAATAAATCACAGCATGCAAAAAGGAGGAGGGAAAACAGGTCTCAGCCAGCAAAGAGAGACCTATTGATCCTGAGACTTCATTGCAATGAAAGCCATGGGCCTGCGTGATCAGAGAGGTCTTCCTCCTCCACTGGCACCAGTTGGGAAAGTGGGAGGCCAGGGTGGGGCAGGAGGGAGAACTGCTGTGGACTGAAATGGGTCAAACAAACGAGTAATTAGAAAAGCTTGCAGCACTGGATATCCTTCTCCAGATTTGCATATGCATGATTAGAATAAGCTTCCTTAGCTATTAAGGTCACTAGGAATGCCTCAGAAGGAAAACACAATTGAGGTATTAAAACTCAAACATGTTCTTGTGGCATCAGCCTGTGAGAAGCATTGCCCAGCTGGCAACAGAGCCTCTGCCCTGAGCCCTGCTTTCCTCATGTTCCAGAGTTTTCTGCCTAAAGCTGTGCTCCTGCTTCCTTGCTAATGCTCATCTGCCTGCACTGATGCTGGGATCGCTCCTGTGCATCCCTACCCACTCCAGGCAGCACCACCATCTCTGAAGCTGCAGTTTACACCGTGGAGCTGAATATCATGGGCACAGCTGAAGCTTATCCCAGCAAACTGTCACCAGAACACCACCACATGGCACGGAGGGTTGGCCTCAGAGACAGAGGAGGTGGTCACTGCAGATACTAGCAGCTCTCATGGACCGTGTGTCTAAGGGGCAGCCAGTTAGTGTGGAATGAGAGTTCGCTGGCAGCTGGGGCCACCCCGTGTCTGAAAAGGGTCTGTGTTCTTTCAAAAGCATTTCATAAACAGTTAATTTCTTCCAGCGTGAATCAAAAGTGTTCTATGAAAAGCACTTGCTGGGCTCGCTGGGCTCCGAGGCCAAGCAGAAGTGTTACTGTTGACTTGAAGCATTCCTGACTTGTAAAACAACTGATCCAGTTTTCCCAGCCTTGCCTTGTTTCCTACTTTCTAGAAACTAAACCCCCCCCCCACACACCCCATCTGGTACCTGTGCAATATTGTGCTTTATTTTACACCAATGCAGTGACGTGTAATAAATCCCAGCCTCTGTTTTATTAGCGAATGAATTGGGGGGTTGCTTAAAGACTGTCTCTTGAGCATGTGTTTTCCCAAACCTGCTTGTTGGAACTCAGCATCCCTCTAAAGGAATTGCTGTCCCATGAAGGAGCCTGAGCCTGGGCTCCTGGCTAGGCCTGTCTCTTACCCTACAGGCCCTCCAAGGTGATAACCTCCTTTAAAACTCCTCTTTCTCCCTCCAGGTGCCTGTCTTGTGTGAACAGTGATTTCCGCTGCCACTGGTGCAAATACCGGAACCTCTGCACCCACGACCCCACCACGTGCTCCTTTCAGGAGGGCCGGATCAATGTCTCTGAGGTACTGGACCAGGGGGTTAGCTCTTTCTTCTTTGCTTTTCTATGGTGCAGGTGGCATAACCAATGTAAAGTGCAGTTCTTTGACTTCCCATGAGTCAGGGCACCTCTCTTGGCTGGTATTGAAAGGGCAGATGTGCTTTAAAGGAGCGTGGGGAAGAAATGGTCAGCCAAGCTAAAGCGATGTGTCATGGAACTCCTGATGGCAAGCGACAAGTCAGATGCAGAGCTCTTGGTGGGACCCATTCAGTGGGTTGTGTTGGCAGGTCTGATACTTGTGGCAGGAGCTTGACTGTGAACTGATTAAGAAGGGAATTACAGATGTGAACAGCCGCAGAGTTTGGAAAAGAGAATTGATGCAGGTTGCAGCGCTGTGGACCACTAGCCATCTCTCTTAACAGTTAATAAAAGGTGTGGGGCTCAAGTCCAAAAATGCTTTTAATGGTTGGAAGGAGGTATAGCCCATTAACAGCTCTGTCGGGTCTCCTGCATGTCCCGAGGCGGAGGGACCCATGGATGAAAGGAGTTTCTGATCAATTCCTGATCACAGATCACCACTAACCCCTTGGTATGAGGTTTCTGCACCCGTTGTCTTGTCCAATTCCCACACTGCTGCCTGCTTCAGGCTCACTAGATACAGAGCAGATACAGCCTCTGATGCTGGTAGGGTTCTGGTCTTCATCCTTACTGCCCCTCCACTAGCTTTGTAGTACCTGAAATGGGTACAGGTCCTAAAGCACCGAGGACATAAAAAAGGGTTTCAAAAGTGCTTTGAAAATCTTGTGTTTTGGAAAGTGGGAAAGGCAAGAGTGAGGACATACATGAATCTTAGAAGAAAGGACAGTTAGGGTAAACCAGCATCTGGACAAACCCGTACCAGTGAGTAACAGACAGAGGAAACCAGAAGAGATTGGTCAGTGGAGTAGCACACCGAGCTGTTAAAAAAAAAAGGCGCTTTAGCTGCTGCTAAACCAATAGTAAACTTGAAACTTAACTCGGGGTCTTTGTGGTTAAAACGCTGCCAGAAGGCACATGGATACAAGGCAAGAAATGTTTATGAACTGCATGTGCAAAGGCCTTCAGTGAGAACCAAGGGATGGACAGCGTAACAGGGAGCCTTGCTGGTGGCAAGGGACAAGAAGGATGCTCCAGCAGCAGCCTCAGAGTTGTCCAATGCAGCAAAGGGAATGGATACCCAAGGGGAAGCATCCATCCTGGGGACAAACCAAAAACTTTCTCAGTCTAGTTTAAAGTCAAGCAGCTTTCTTTCAGCATTAACAAGAGAAAGCAAAACCCTTTGCTTCTCCTTCTCTTGAGTGATGTGTGGGGTTTTCTCCTTCACACTCAAAGCGTCACTGTCTTCCCAGGCTTTACAGCTGTAGTTCTCAGTTCTCTAGGTCTTCAACCCCATGATCTCAGAAGTGTTTGAGATGTCTCTGGTAAAGCAGGACAATCCCATTATCTCAGTTTTCCTCCTGGGAGTGCACAGGACTTGCCTGAGATCACACAGAGGAAGCGAGTGGAGGAGTTGGTGTTTCTGCCAGCTCCTGCTGGGATCACAGGACTGTTGCATCTCCAAAGAACTTCCTTTGTCATCTTCATCTTGTAGAGGTTGTTTCTTACCAGGGGATGTTATGTGCTATCTCATGTGCTATCACACTTTCCCAGTGATAGCTTTTGATAAGGGCTGATGATTAATGATACGGATGCTCCACTGTTCATCGTGACTTCTCCAGACCTCTGAACACGCAGGCAAAACCAGCCACCAAAAGCCAATTTGCTTGCTTATTTAAAGCACACACAGTGCAGTGTTAATGCCTTTATTACAGGCACTTCACTCTGGCTAGCACAAGACATGAAATAAATGCTTCCTGAAGAGTTTTCCTCTCTGAAAACAATTCAGATCACAGTGTTTTCACTGTGGCATGGCCTGATGTATTAGCAAAAGATTTGTGCTTACCAGCATCACTTCCTTCCTAGCAGAAGGCTGGGTTTGGAACCAGAGCATGATGATCACCATGGCAGTGCCTCCACCATGGAGCGAGCAGCACCAGCATGTGCTGCCCTACTTTCAGTCCTATGTGCCTCCCTCATGTAAGATTTACACATGTTCACATGGGGGTGGAAGTTTTCTTGTGCCTTTAATTTAACAGAAAATATCTTGAATATTCCCTCTTACTCCTGGCCCATCAGAATTTGTGTCCCAGTGGGATTCGATGTGTAACAAACTCCCTTTGAAGCTCCTATCTTGAGGAGGGAAAATTTCTCAAAGCTTCAGCTGCTTTACAAGGTGATAAGGGAAAAAAAGCCCTTCTTCATGAGCTGGACGCTTGTTCCTTGCCATCTTCTGGTTGTACTGACCGAGGTAAAGCATAGAATCACAGATTTGATTTGGAGTCACATGTAGATAAATACAGAACCCTTCAAAGCAGAGATGTCTTCAGGGCAGAGCTGGCTCTTAACATTCTTCAGCTGGTGGGAAGTTTCTGACAGGGGGTAAACCCCGCTCTTTTGAGGCCTCTCTTTTCAGGTGGTCAGTTAATAATTAGATAAGCAATTCTATTTTCTCAGCCTTCCCTTAGCCTGAGGCTTCATTTCTCCACTGAGGCACCTGCTTGGACATTGCTATCCAAAGAGCAATGGGAAGGCAAAGGTCTGGGGCTGGCTTGCACCCACAAAAGCAGAGTTTCTTTAAGAAGAGGTCTGTGGGTGTGTAGAACTGACTGTTTCACTTCGCAAAACTTTGGATCAGGCCTGTGATAGTGATGTTTTAATGTGTCTGAGGTGGCTGGGTTAATGTGTGTGAGGCTATCAAATGTCTCTTAAAATGTATAAAAGAGGAATGTAGGTACATAGGCATCCTTACAGCCCATCCTAGTGGAGGCTAGAACCATGTACATCCTGTTAGTTACCCCGAATGTGGGATCCTGTCCCTCTTTCATGTCCACTGAATGCAGACTCCTTTAAATTCTCAGTCCTTTCAGAGCAACATCTTTGCTTCTGGCTGTGCCCTTAGATGCCAAGAGCTGCTTGATGTGCCTTGAAGGAAACAAACCAAAATCAAACCTTTATATCTGTTTTTCTAATCCACATTACTGAATATCTAAATGGGAACTGTGGTATTTAGAAGACAACTCGGAGCCACATCCAGGTCCACCAGAGTCAGCAGTTGACATTGCTGGGTAACATCTAACTTCTGGAGGGATGTGATTGTCTGACAAAGTACCACATAGTACCAATAGTAACAAAAATATCACAGTACTTCATCCGTTAATGGGTTACAGCACATGTGTATAGCAAAGAGCTCAGGACAGAAAGGCACTGGGTAGGAGTTGCCTTTCTTTTCATGTCTGGTTTCTAAGGAGCAAGGTCTACTCTCCAGTAGCATAAATGAAGAATAATGTGTTTCCCTGAGCGACAGGGTCTGTGATTTACATCACTGGGAACACAACTGGGAGCCAGAGGTTTACATTCATGTGCCAGATTCATTTATGTTTATAACTTTCAAGTATGTGTAGTAAGTTAACATATGTGGAGAGCTGGGTTTTTGAAGATGAAAAGTATGAAAACAGTATATTTTCTTCCATTTGGGCTAAATCCCATTTCTAGGCATTTTTTATTCAAATAACAATATTTGACCTACTAAAACTGTTCTGTTTTAAACAAAAAAATACTAACACAGGTGCTGTGTCCTGCTCCAGAGCAATGTGTATTGAGGGGGGCTTTAAGATATTTATAGACCTGGGAGTCTTTGAGGCTGAAAAGTGTTGAAGAAGCATAAAATGCCTTTGTAAATGGTGTGCAGTGATACTTCATAGGCAGAGTCTGTGCCACTCCTGCATCAGACTCTTGTCTTTTTCCAGCAGATTTGTGTTTATTCTGGTGCACAGAAGTCAAGCAGGATAATGAGAGGATTCAGGATGTGTTTGTTTAGCAAGAGGAGGCAGTAATGGCCTTTCTAACTCATTGCAGGCTTTGCTTCTCATGAATTAAAAAACAAAGTAAACTGATTAGGGAACAAATTGCATATTCTGGCTGCAGTATCCCTCTTTTTCTGTATTTTCTGGATGCTCAGCTCTTCCTGGTGCAGGGAAGTGCAAGCTCTACAAACAGGAGCTGCCTCCCTGGAGCTTCCCAGCACTGTGCACTCTGTGTATGCCTCTTCTTCACCGAAATCCCAGTGTAAGATTTTTCCTCCCACTGAAAACCAAAGGGAAAAGTATCTGTTATGTCCTACTCACCTCTGATGATGGCAGAGCAATTTTTGCTACCAGCATTTTCAGCTCTAGAGAACAGATTTCAAATGTAAGTCCTCTCCCATGTCTCTAAAGAAAGAAGCATTTCTTTAGCAGTCGGCTCACGAATGGCAGTGGCCAGGAAGGATAATGGTCCATAACATACTCATTATTTTCAGGACTGTGCACTGAGGTTCTCCCACTAGTGGTGAGACTGAAGGTTTTTTGTTTCCAGTCATGGTGTGATAAAAGATTCTGGGGCTCCAGGTTGTCTTCATACCTTTTCTCCCAAAGATGGGCTTTGCACAGGGCTGGGGACCAATCTGTCTCCTGTTGGTCCTGGATATGACGTTGAGGTTAAATGCAAAACCTTAAATGCAGCCGGATCTCAAGCAGGAGGAGGTACAGGTGTGTGGTGCATCCTAGAATGTACACGCAAAGTCAGCTCAGGACGGATGGAAGCCTCCATGAATCCTAGGAGTTTGCTGGGCAGTGCAAAGGCTGAGCTGAGGGTTAGATCCATGATAACCAGGGTCTGCAAGAACCTCTAAGAGCTCTGAGTGACATTCTCGTCCAGCTGTAAACCTGCTCCAGTGCAAAAAAGGGCGCTTTTTTCCCTTCCCAGCGTAGCTGCTTTCTGGGCATTGGAGTTTAAACTTGCTCTTGGCTGTTAATCTGTGAAAGTCCCTGTTAGGAATAAAATCAAAAATATAGAAGGCAAAGTGCCACTAAAAGGGTTTATGAGGCAGCGGTTCCAGCTACTGCCTTCTCCAGACGGGGGTAGCATCTGGTTCTCGTTTAGTACTTTCCTGAGCCAGTAGTGAAACAACATCCCATCGGCCCAGCTGGGAGCTGGAAAGGGAACGTGGCTTGGCATGTGTCACGGTCATTAGTGGGAAGTGGGGATTTTCTCCCTGGATAGGCAGTCCTGGTGGGAGCCTGGGGAGGATGGTGATGGCTCTCTTTGTGTTGCCATCTGGATGATTGACTTGAATCACTTGGCAGGATGGCAAAGGCCTTGGGATGCCAGTGTGGGATTTGGGAGAGGGAAGGGAGATGTCAGTCCATTTTTATACTTCAGTTTGGGATTAATCCTTCAGTGTCAGATGCTTACAGGTACTTAGGTACCTACTTCTGTTAGATCAAAGCAAATTAGAGCTAAACAGTATGTAAATACTTCTGATGGTCAGAGCCTTTGTTCTGTGTGTGCTGCAGTTCTGGGTATGTAAATTCAGAAAAACCTGTATCTCCTGGTGTGTTATGAAGAGATAATGTTGAGGATATTGAGATCTCGTGGGAGGAATGTTGTACAGTTATCAGGCACTGACAGGTCTGACTTTGCTGTTCATCCCAGCTGTGGCTGCCCCATCCCTGCCAGCGTCCCGGCTGTTGGTGAAATACCACTATTCTGATCGTTTTAGGGTATATACTACCATGGTAAAACACATGTACTTGAAACTTTTGAAGTAGGAACTTTCACAGAGTCTTTTTTTGTATTCAGTCACTGGTTAATTGTGAAAGATACCAAACTGAAGTTGTTGGCTGAACTTACCTGGGCATGTTCTCTGGATTGAAAAATTAATGCTGGGCAATTGGAAATGGTTCACAGCCCTCTGCTTTGCTGAGATCATCCCTGCCTTGGGCAGATGCAGAAAATTAAATTAATACTTTTGAAGAGTTTTGGAAACCATGTAAAGGTAAGTTATAATACAGTTAGTGTGCAGTGTAATTAATGTGCATACAATATGATTTTTCTTTACCTAAAGGCTATAATTATACAGCAGTAATGAAAGAGACTGTTCATAGAAAATAAATTTGTTGGCATTCATAATTCATGTACTCACTAACTAGTCTCTTATTAGTTGGCACTAGGACATACACAATCAAATTTTTCTATTGGCAGTTTTTCGGGAATTGAATTTTTAATTATCCTTCTGTGGCTTTCAAGTTTAGGAGGAAACAACCCCCCCAGAAGAAAAGAGATGGTGGGAGGGTCACTCATCTAGGAGCTGTGTGGTTGACACAGGCCAGCAGCTAAACAATTGCGCAGCTGTTTGGTCATGAGGGGCAAAATCTCATCGGCCAAGACAAAGAGATTTTAAAAAGTGATGCAAACACAATCATTCCCCATATCTTGCCAGCAGACTGATGTCCAGTTCATTTCCAAACAGGGGCTATTTTTGGTGTTTAAATAGTATTTTTCACTGGTAATGATCATAATGCTGCACACTTCTAGCTCTACTTCCCTTTGCCTCACAAGGTGTGTTTGTGAACTAAAGCAAGCAGAAACTGAAGCAGAGTTTCTGGAAGAAATCTATTCCAAATCCAACATCATCTTTTTCTAGCTTAGATCCAGATCAACAAGATGATTAAACCTGGTTGCTTGAAAATTTGTGATTTTCTAACCACCATTAAAAATAATATTTGAGCCTTTAACTGTGTATTCTTTCTAGTCTAAAGACTGATAACAAAGGCTTCATCTGAGAACTAAAATGTGTCTATATAGATCTAAGGTACTGAAGGTTATAAATACTTCTGGATTAATATTCAATTCCCAATATTAAAATCTGAATTTTGAATATGAAAGCGTAGTGAAAGTTAAATTGACAAATTGCTACACAGCAGCTGAAAGCAATTTATGCATAAAATTATTTTAAAAACAGGCATCAAACAAAAGCATTTTGTGATGAGGATAATATTGTTGCATAACATCAGAAGACTGCTTGAGCAGCTACTTCTATCAGAATTAATCAAACTCACTGCAGATGAAAGAAGCTAGGATCTGTGGATACTGTCATCCAACACATTTCAACCTCCTCGAAGTTTGCACTAAGCCGTCTTCTACATTTGTTTTCAGGCTGTTTCTAGTATTTTTTAGTTCTCAGCTGGCAACAAGTGTTTATTACAATGTTCAGAATGTTCCCACTTCCAAAATTTTCCCCTTAATTTTGCAATCTCATGATATTCCTTTGGCTTCACATTACTCAGCAGAAGGTTTTCAGTCAGCTTCAGGTATTTTCCTGAATTTCAGTCAGTGGTTCCAGAATTCAGCTCGCCATACAGATGCATTTTTATCTTCTGTACTCACCTAAACTTCATTTACATGACATCCATAATTTATTTTTTTAATCTTCCACAATCTTGTTTCAATGTCAGGAAGTACCTGTCAGCAGTAAGACAGAAACAGTTCAATGATCCTTGATAACACGCTGGGGGTTTTTTTTTATTTACATAAGAAATTCCTAAACCCAAGTGATTAATAGGTTAGAAGGACTTCAGCAAAAAAGCTCCTCAGGTGTTCCTGAAAATGTTAATCTTCTGTTTCAAATACTACAAGTTTTTCTTTTTTCTTTATTTTTTTTTTTATTATTTAGGCCATGATTTTAAAATACTTGCAACATAGGCCAGTCATTTTGCAATTAAGGTTAAATTAGATTTATGAATTTACACTCTGTATACATTTATGCTTAGCAAATTTTCCAACTTCCATTACACTTTCAGGACAACTCATCCTGCTATGTGAAAAAAAATGAGTTGCTGTTCTTGTTGTGTTAGTCTTCGTCGTGTCTCCATACGATATCTCTGTGGAGAAACCGTTGAAACAGATTTTCCACACAAATCCAAATAATCCATCAGTTTCTCAATATTGTTTTCATCTCTTCCCAAAGAAACCTGATATTCTCTGGCAGGAAAATCTTGAGAGACATAGCTCATGCTCTTCCAACAGACACGCAGGATGATGAAAAGACTTACATAAAAACAAACACAAGTAATACGTTTTGATCCTCTCTTGAAGAAAAATATAAGGTACTCAATACATTTTTCTTCCTAATACTAAAAATAATAAATAAAAACCTACCAAAACCCACCAAAGAACAAAGAAACTCAAGGAAAAGGAGAGAACTGAAAAATTCAGAACAGCTGTGATGACATTGTCAATTTGATATCATTGATTCTAATGAATCACATACCAATAGTGACATGTTTGGGTTATATTTTCACACAGTGACTCTTATGCAAAGTGATGTCA
>JBCJKH010059951.1:0-10870 GCA_039877255.1 Loriculus beryllinus | reverse complement strand
TGATTTTGCCTATGAAGCTCCACTCCCTCAAATGGAAGCTATTTGACCCCCAAATTATATCTAAGAAGATTCTGATATTTTTGCAGTGTGAGGTCAGAATACAACAATACTCCTCCTAAGTATTATTCCTAAGAAGATTCTGATATTTTATATTTATTATACGTAAGAAGATTCTGGTATTTTTGCAGGGCCAGGTCAGAATTACATCCAGTATGGGTGCTCCTGTTGTAAGTTTCTTGGTGGAAGTACTATACACAAGCCTTGCAAACAAAATCTTAGTACAAGCTCTTCTAAGATCTGTAGCAGGAATTTTGGTAGTCTAATTATTCTCACATAAAATAATGGAGTTTCACAGTGAGAGTGAAGGCAGCAGCGTTCAAGGCCAGATTGGATGAAGCCTTGGGTGGCATGGTTTAATGTGAGGTGTCCCTGCTTATGGCAGAGGGGTTGGAACTAGATGATCTCAAGGTCCTTTCCAAACCTAACTATTCTATGATTCTATCTTGCCTGAAAACCACTCAATGAAAGAAATTTTTTTTGTTAGAAATGTTTATTTGTGTAGGTTGCAGTTTACAAAAGGTTTTGGAGTTGTATTTTTCCTTAATCAAGCAACCATTCTAATATATGCATTAAAAAATTCTAAGTTTAAGGTTTAAATGTTTTAAAGAAATGAGTTCAACTATTTTAAAGTTAGACAATGAGATACTTGTTAGTATTTGCCTGATGGGAAGGACTCCAGACCCATAGACACCCACAGACCTGTGATCTTTCTTAGATAATATCTGGAGGGATATCTACATGTATAAAAGAATAGAAGTTTCAGAATGCCTCAAGGTCTCTAAAGTCAAGGCTGTGCTAGCTTAGCTAGAACTTTTCAGATCACAATTCTAGTTCTCCAATGCTGAGTCCTGTGTCAGTCCCTTACGTTCATTTTTGAGTCTGACCTCAAGATTTTTCACAATAGAGATGAAGACCTGAATCAGGAACTTTGAGGTCTACACACAGGTGCATGGGACTCATGGGAGTTCTGCAGACAGGGCTGTGCACTGTTGGACACTGGTGTTGTCCATGCTCTGTTCCACTTTATTCCAAAAGGAAGGAAGTACAGGGAAAGATCCAAATGCCAGGGTCCAAACACTTTGATTCTTTCTAAACCCCTAGGAATGATAAATCTGGTATGCAGCCTCTGGTTTTTTGGACTGCAAATTACAGAAGAAAATAAAGAAGTCCATTAACTTCAGTTGCTTCAGATTTTTTCTAACAGGCATGAGAAAAGAACTTGGCACTTTTAAGAGTAATGTGCTGGATTTACCTCTTTTTGATAATGTGAGGCTATGGTCCCATCTGCCTGCTGTAAAACTTCAGTGAAAAGGCTCTGTCAGCAGGACCTTGCATCCTATCACAGTGCTGTACATATATCACCGATTTCTGTTCTAAGGAACCTTAGTGTGAATCTGGACATACTTTATTGTAAGTCAATGCATGTGATTCCAGATTTACAGCAGCACCACTGGCAGCAGAATTTGGACTTTTTCTGCTTTTTTAACACTTTTCCAGTGCATAGTAGCATATGGGATATTTCAAAAGAAAAAAAGTCATAATGTTGCCATGGTAGAAGCACAAGTGCAGCCAAGGGTGTTAGAGCATAGTTCTTGATTACACCAAGAATTGCTTAAAACAAGACTGACTGCTTCAATGACTTAACACAGCTGTGAGATCTGAAGGATTCTGATGGAAACAGCACCCGTGCTCTCCATGACCTCATTTAAAACCAGCCTCCTGCATTAAAAAAAGGTAAAGATAAAAAGGAAGCAAGGAATGGGTTATGAGAAACTGCAGTAAGTGAAAAGTAGAATTTGAGTGGGTAAATGTAAAAATATTTTTCTAAAGCAAAAAAAAAAATAAATAAACTGATAACTGTTTGACATCACTGAACAGCAGTTAGAAAATTATAATCTAATAAAAAGGTCATTGACATAACTGATAAATGGACTTTCTCCATACTCAGCTGTACTCTGTCCAACCTGACATGTTAGTAGTAGAATAAGCTTCATTTAACCCTTGGACTGGAAGGATTAGGAGTTAAATACAGCAATTCTGTTTATGATAAATAAAAGAGATCGAGAGCAGTAATAAACTACTTTACATCCCAAGAGTATGAAAACATTTAAAGTTTATGGATCTGGCATAGGAAGGAATGATCATGATTACAGCTGGATTGCATTTCAGTATTTAAATTGTGATCTTTGATTGGACACAGTTCGTTTTTCTGATTGGAAGAGCAAATGCTTTCCAACTTTCTTGTGTTATGCACTTATTAACCAATTCAGCAGTGACTTTTCCAAATATGTTCCTAACTTGCTTGGTATTGGTTCGGTTCTCCTAACAGTGCATGTGGATATGCAGATACGGGATATGCAGACTTTCAGAATAAATTAATATAAAACTCCAAGTGAATATTTGTGGAGCTGTTCTGCAATAATTTCCAGGAATGACTCATATCGAAGATACAGATTCTGTTTGGACAGCTGCAGGAATTCCATGTGTTGTAGGTGTATGCTTGTGAGAAAAGGGAGATCTTTTCCTGTCCCTACACCTCAGCCTCTAAAATGACTTCTTGGGAACACAAGCTGTGTACGTATGTAGGTACATACCACACAGCCTCTCTGACATTTTAACCCCTTCTTTTCACCCTGGAATGAAAAATTCACAGGAAAAAAAGCTACTTATTAGTGATTTCTAATAACTGGTAGCCTGTCACTAATGGGGTCCTCCAGGGATCAATACTGAGTGCATCACTGTTTAATATCTTCATAAATTATTTGGAAGATGGAATTAAGTACACCCTGATCAAGTTTACCAAACCGAGTGTGGAAGTGGACAATTTTGAAGGCAAAGCCACCCTGCAGGAAGACATGGTCCAACAAGAACCTTATGAAGTTCAACAAGGACAGTGCAAGGTCATGCACCTGGATAACCACAGTCCAAGAGTGCAGCACAGGCTGGGATCTGCCCGGCTAGGAAGCAGTTCTGTGGAAAGGGAGCTGTGGGGCCTGGTTGCCATAAAGCTCAGTATGAGTGAACAGTGTGCAAAGAAAACCAACAGGATGCTGGGTTGCATCTACCATGCCATCACCAGAAGAGATACAGAAGTCATCATCCCACTCTGCTCAGTGCTTGGCAGGTCACACCTGAATTACCTTGCTCAGTTTTGGTCCTTGCTATACAAAAATATTGTGTACAGGAGGAAGAAAGTGTCCAGAGAAGGGGCACAATGATTACCAATGGACTAGGAAGCCTGTCAGATAAGTAATGGCTAAGAGGGCTGGATTTGTTCAGCCTTGAGAAAAGAAGGATCAGGAGAGACCTTACCACTATCTTCAAGTATTTAAAAGGTGGCTACAAAGAAGATGGAAACTCCTTTTTTACAAGGAGTCCCATGGAAAAGATGAGGGGTAGTGAGCACAAGTTACTGCTGGGGAGATTCTGGCTGGAGAGTAAAAGAAATGTTTTTGCAGTGAGAACAATCAGCCATTGGAATAATCTCCCCAGGGAAGTGGTGGATTCCGCAGCACTGGACACTTTTAAGATTCAGCTGGACAAGGTGCTGGGACATCTAGTCTAGGTCATGCTCTGCCAAGAAAAGTTGGACCAGATGATTCTTGAGGTACTTTCCAACCTGGTATTCTATGATTCTGTGAAACATTATACACTATTTCCTTTACATAAACTCACTGAGGCAAAAAAAACCAAACCAAATCAAAACCAAAATGAAAACACTCTTAAACCAAACCAGGATAGGAAGAGTGTTAGTGTCTAGCCTTGAGGATTCATCAGAACAATAGCACACCTGAAACTCCCTGGGATCACAGAGTCTTTAGGTGATTACTTGGCATGCTTGGACTCTTCAAGAACCTGCATTTCAAAGGTTTTACTCTGCAGAGAGTGAGGATAACATCTGACCTTTGTACTGAAAAAGTTATCTGGGGAAAACCTGAGCTCATTTCTGTCTTGCCTAGCAGCTCCTGGAAATGCAAGGCCTTCACTTTCATAGAGTTAAATTAGACTAAAAAGGTACTCAAAATCATGACCAGGTTCATGGAGAAAGAGATCTTATGGAGTTACTCTCCACTTATGATTCTCTTCTTCAGGAATGGAAGAATCTACACAAATATTTTTGTTGTACAGAAGTGGTCATAGAAAATTGCAAATATTCCCCTAATTCCTTTTGCTGAAAATCTCGGTAGAACTTGCTTTATTCATTTGAATTCATAGATAGCACTTCTTTAAAGTAGCAAAGATTTATCCAACTATTTTGTGTTTAAATATGGAGTTCAAAACCTTAATCGCAGTTTAATTTGACTAAATACTTACATACTTAATGGTCAATCATCCAGATCTTTTACAAGGTCCCTTGGTTTTGGAATTACTAATCTCAAATGGTACTATATATGATCCTTGTCTGACATAACACATATTGAAACAGACTGTGGAACGATCACTTAGAGATGAGAACCTTGCTACAGTTTTAGTGAACCAAAGCTAAGAGGCAAATTATTCAATTATAGCAAATTTACAGTAGTTTAATATTTGATAGAAGTGCTTCTTCTATCATCAGAGCATCATACTGAAAACCCTTGAGCAGCAAAATAGCTCCAGAAATGCTGAGGATGTTTTAGCCACATAGTAAGAAAATTCATCTATCTTGATTTTTTTTTGAACTCTTTGGCTCTTTGTACAGTAATAGCTGCTGAGACAGTTTTGGTTTGTGCATTGATGGTCCAATTTACCTTGGACAGCAGTGCACGGAAGGGAGTGAGAGAGCAGTAATAGTGTGAGTAGATTATGGTAGGAGTTGTGGCTCCATAATTAATACAAAGACAGTAATTGTTCTGGGAGGCATCAGTAGAAACATCTAATGCAAAGAAGTCTATTCTCTGTTTTCAGTATAACACACTGAGAAATCTGCAGAGAGGGAATAATGTCAGTCCAAAATTTTCCCTAAAGTACACCTCAGGTCACTGTAATTTTTTCCAGTCTGTTTTATGTCTCCCCCTATAGGTCGGTCCAAACGAAATAAAGAGCCAGAGTGAAGCCAATCAAAAGAAATAGTTTTGTAGAGCAGGCAGTACAGGTTCATAAATTTGAAAACGGTGAAGCCTACAGCAAAAATTCAAAGTTTTCAATGTTAAAAATTAATAGTTTTTCAGTCCTCTTCTAAAGCCATATACTAAGCTTATATTCACCTGTTGCATTAATTTGACTTAATGCTTTTATAAATACAACAGTAACAGATTGCAGTGTGTTTCAGCCCACCAATTTGTCCTGTATTCATCAATCCAGATGCTCACTTTTCAAAATGGAGGATGTCATTTTGCACAGTTTCAGTGGTGACGCAGTTATAGCACACATATCTCTGAAAACCCTATCCAGGGTAATCACGCGTGCTGGTAACACTATCTCCCAAGCCACTCACTTACTCTGCAAATTAAAGAAGTTCTATGAAAGACCAAGGAAATGTAAAATCTTTGGCTTGGATTAACATATGTATTTATTTGCCAGTAATAATTCCTGTTCACCCTCAAATTTCTCAGCACTCATGTGGACAAATGATCAGGCCTTTGAATGATCACTGTAAGCAATAAAGGGTCAGTATATGTTTGTGTGAACCAGTACTCTATGTTCAGTACTTTAAGGTTACTTCTTCGTATAGCAATGTATAAGTGAGTATAATAAAGATTGCGCTTTTCGTAATATGTGCAACAAGCTGTTCTTTGGAAAATTATCTGTTGTTAGGAGTGTACAAATATTGCTAAAAAGTAACTACAAAAAAACCTAACTTTCATTGTTTTCTGTTCTACTTTGGATTCCTAAATTACTCTTGATTTATATAAGCAATGACCTGCTAGATTAAATGATGATATGCTTAAACTGCTCAGTCATTTATTGTGGAATTAACTCTGCATTGTATTTGATCTGTGACATTTATAGTAAGTTGCATTGCAGTTTCATTAGGTACTTATTTATTTTTAAGCCTGAATATAGCAGACTATATTTTTGCTGTGGTGCAAAATGTATCCTGTTATTGTTACTACTATCATCACTTATTAAGATAACCCTTCACCTGTTTTTCTTATTGTAATAACAATTTAAGCCTAAGCAAAAACACACTATCTGTAAAATGGAGAATATAAAGCATTTTTCTTGACTTTCAACCCAAGAATTGTCAATTTCTATTAGCTGTAGAAGGGCCTGACACTTAGGATAGCTTGAACTTGCTTTGCATACTGTGAGTTCTTCCAACAGCAGCATGAATTGTGACAAGGGCTAATTAGCATTTCCACCCCTTCTATTTGACTTCTATTTTTGACAAATGCCAGAACCGGTGCAGGATGTTTAACTAAACCTAGATTAAGAAATTAGGCTCCAGTTTTTGGAAGTTAAGGAAGAAAAAGCTCAACAATTGTGGTAGGCAATTCTAAGCATGTGTGTATGTGATTTTGGTATGTATATATTTACACCTTTATTCCTTTATGTTGGATGCTCAGCTGCTTGTTACTCTGTGACATCTGAGAACAACACAAGCAGTGAAGTTCCAGCTGCCCCTTGAATGTGTCAATCCAGATCCCAGTGAAGCTAATGTCAGTCTTTCTGGTGGCTTCACTTGATATTAACTCCTAGTTTTATGTACATAGGGTGTAAGCTGGTATTTCTGCAATATGGAAATAGGGTATGACACTTAATTAACCTTCACCCAGTGTAACAAGCTCCTTTTGATCTTCCTCACATGATATGTAAACCTTTCTGATATCAGGTGAAATCCCATGCACCAAGGGTGCATACATCTACTGGGTAGACTGTGATTAAAGAGACTCAAGTGTGCAGACATGAACATACAACATTAATTTGTCTTATTATCCTCACTAAATATGTATGTTGCTGTAGTCTGTACACAAGTACACATGTCTGTGCCTGCTACATACCACTCTACTTCCAAATAAGTATGCAGCTTGTAGCATCACACGAAGTTACAGTTACATTTGGGTGAACTAAGAAGTGAACAGGTATCTTTAGCCCCAGTTTGTTGTCCTTATTACTGGATATGCTGCCTGACATATTTACATGTTATGTTTCTAAATACAGTGGAATCCAGACATCGGGTAGGAAGGACCTAACTTTGCAGTCTAATATAACAAACAACCCGGTCATGTACCACGGGTTCCTGACTGAACCCGTATTGCAACTGTATTGCTCTTAAGACAGTTATTGTGCATTTTCTCATTGTTGCCTTGCACTCATAATCTGGCTATATCCATGTATTGCATTTAGACAGAATCTCTCTTCAACATGGACTTTTTTGTTCTGTGTTTTTACAGCATCTGGCACTGGATGAGACCCTATTCTCTCTTATTAGAGGCCCTTGAGCTAGTGCCTAACAAATTAGAGTATAAAGGTAGTAAAGCAAAGACACAAATGACAGTGCAGAAAAAAAAAAAGGCAAATTAAAATGGTTTTAAACAATGATGACACATAGTTAAAAAAAAAGTATAAAAGAAAGAGCCAGTCCTCCCATTCATTACAGCACTTATGCATGTGCTTAACATTATGTATATGAAGAGCCCCAAGATTTCAAGGATACTAGTCATACACTTAAAAGTTAAGCTTGAGGTTAGTGAAATACAACCTTAATGAAGATAATTTGGATGGTCTAATATGCACAATGAATTAATCACCTGGCAGACTAAGTATGCCTTACTGAAATCTTGATCCCAACTGTAATCATACTAAACTTGTCAAGCTGTTCCGAACTGAGGAGTCTTGTAGGGCTGTCTGTGCAGTATGCATGCAACAATTCAGCTGGAAATCAGCCTGCCTCAAAGTTAGCAAAATTGCATTAATCTTTTGTGTCCACTGACTTGGGGGGATGTTTTTCATGTAGTAGGCTCAAAAGATAAAGGCTTCTATTGTAGGAGCAAGGAGATAATAAAATCCAAGAGAATCAAGTCAAATTAAGGGTGGAAAACAGTAGACTGTGATGAATTCTGTCACTAGCTGAACTTGTGACGGACCCATCAAAAAAGACAGTTCCTGCATTACTAGTTTCATACCAATATATCAGGACAATGGATGCTCTCTCTGGTATGCTTCTCTGAGCAGGGTGATTATTTTAAGAGTGTTAAGAAGATGATTTGATGGCAGGATCTTCCAGAGCTTGTAGGTGTTGAAGGCGGTCACTTAAGGACTTCCAAAACTACTCTTTATATCTCACTTTTGCATGCCTAATTTATTGCTTCTGTCAACACATTCTAACTGTGAATGAGGGAGCCATTTGATTAAGGTTATTCTGCTGAAAATCCAGGCATTTGACACAAACCTGAAACTCTAAACTTGTAACCTGAAGTCCTGTAAATCACTCCACATGGAGGGAGTATGATATATGTTTTGCTGTCTTCATCTAGATTGTTTCCTTCATCTGGAATAACACCGGGGAGTTCTCAGTCTTTTGTTCTCTTTCCTTCCTGCTTTTTGATGTTGTTTTTTATATTCAATGTAAGAGTTGTGGAAGGCAGGCTGCTTGCTTTCAGCAAGCGACATCACAAATACTGCTTTAGTTTCTACCTGACTTGTTCTTTAATTACAGAAAATTAAATAAAAGAACTCCCCCTCCGCTTTCTAAGTGTGTTTGGGAAATGTTCAGACACTCTTTTAAAAAGTGCAGAACTTTACTGCCTTTAGGACATAACAATGCTTTATTTGGATTCAAGTGATTCAAGAGCTAATTTTCTTAGTGGGAGGTTAGTACATTTATACAGAGCAACTGCATTACAGGCATACGGATACATTTGAGTTCCACGGGGGCCCAGGGAATTCCAAATTCCCATCTCTTGGCTTGCAGTAGCAAAGACTACTCAATGTTTTGTATCTTCTGGATCTGGTGGCTTCTATATAGCTAGAGACAGTTACATTCATTTTTCCCTGGGGAACTAACTTTTTCTGAAGTTGTTGGTTTGGTCCTTTTAATTGTAAAGGCATATAGTTAATTTCCTCTGCATTGATTTTTAAGTGATGCTGTAAATATGAGATTCAGATTCTGTCTCTGTTTAACTGATTTGGCTGCTTAGTTCTTTCAAACAAGTTTGATTTCATTCAGGTTAAAGATTTGAATGTAGGAAAGCAAAGACCAGAGCATAAAATTTGGGCAATATTGCATAGTTTTTTGCTGTGCCATAGAATTGTTTTCAGAAAAAAAAGGGGCTTTGTTACTAATATTTTCCATTCTATGTAAAGAGAAGGATTGCAGCAAATATTTGGAAGAGGTATTTCTCTTAATTTTTAATTGGGCTTACTGCTGACAGCAGTGTCATCTTCAATGACTATGTGTCGCTGGCTTTAGTTCATCTGAATGAAGCCATCTCTAACAGAACTGGTGGTTGATGTTGGGTTACCACAATACTGAATTAGAGTGAAATAAGTTGGTTGCTGAACAAAAGGTGTGAACACCTTTATGCACATGTGGTTTATTCCTATTTTGTCATCCAAGCACTAACAAAATGCAATATGTTTATTGTGTGTACATGGACAATGTCATTCTCTAAGCTGAAATGAAGCATCTTCTATCAGCCACTGGGAAGTCTCACGCTTCTCCTCTGACTGTAGAGCCACAATTTCATGCTCTGCATACTCCTTCAGCTCAACGTGTGGAGACTCCTGTGGGTTATCCATAATAGCAGAACTGCATTATGGGGAGGAATTTATTTCCCTGCAGTGCAGATGGATGATTGCACAGAAGGCCAAAAAAAGAAAGAACTGGAAGAAGATTCCCTTAATGGCTTCTGTTTACTTCTCCACCTACCACTGAAAAACATTTTTTTTCCTGATAGTAGTTCCAGCCATTCATGTTTAAGTGTTTGTACTTTTCTTAAAGGACTGGCATTGGAACTAACTTATGATAAGTAGGTTTTACAATGCATTTCTCAAGCAATAAACATCCAGTCATTAATTGCCCATCTTACTGAGTGCTGGACAGGCAAAGCTTGGCTAATTACTGACTAGGGTTTGAAGAACTAACCGATGGTGGGTAGATAAAAATATTCAGGCAAATCAATTGTTTCAATCTCAGTCTGAGCTGTACTTTGGTTTTACAAAGATTGATGTATGAAATAAACTCTATTACCTGGGGAAGAGACTAGCAAATACTGTAGATATTTTATATTGTTTTAAAAAGCTGAGAAGATTAATGCTAGATCCTTTATTTTGGTGACACAGCACAGTAATCTGGGTTCAGACAGTTGGTTTATTAAAGGGAAACCCTTTTTTGTCTGCATTCCAGGATTTTAAAAAAAAATAGAAGCTGGGATTAGAGCCAGACTGAGGAGAACTGATGCAGTCTGTCAGCAAGCCCTCAGGTAACAATATCATAATTTATAAATTCTACCAACAATAAGATAGTAATTAAAGATGTAAGTTTCCCTTTTCCTGTCCCTATTTTCAGCAAAACAGATTTCAGAATGCTAAATTGTTTGTCTGTGTGTGTCTCAAAGCAAGGATTTAAACCCAAACCAAAAATAAAAATCCCTCTCCAAAAACTAAAGAATCAAACCATACACAAGAAAAGGGCTTCATTTTTACTTCTGTTATAACTTGTTCTTATTGCTTTAGCTATAATAGGCTGGTGGCATGTTAGACTTTCTGACATGCATCACTACATGATCCAGAATTACTTTCTTACAAAGTCAAGTTGCAGCTTTTTGTGATTTGTTTTGATTTAAAATGAGAAGGAGTATCATGGCCCATATCTTGTGCTTGGGGAAATCCAGAGCTCCTTGAAGCTTGTGGATTTGGCCCTGTGAAGTCTGTCCTTGCTGAGCTT
>JBCJKH010059950.1:0-19604 GCA_039877255.1 Loriculus beryllinus | reverse complement strand
AAGTGCCAAATTATTTTTTTTATGGCTGCCCTATTTTATAGCGATGAGAGTACAAGTCATTTGAGAAGTCAACAAAGAGTTGTTCACAATAGCTTCATGCCCATTTTCCCCTGACAAGGCTGGGCACCATCAGAAGCTGCTGCCTAGCAGACTAAATAATCTATCGCATAAATCAGCTGGGTACATATTAATTGTTTACTGGTTAAACAATGCAAAGCACAACAGTGCAGTCTAGAATTAAATTTACAGATACAGCTCTCTCAAGCAAGATCTGAAAATGCTTTAATTGGAGAGTGAGAGAGAGGAGGAGCTCAGGAGATTTGCCTAATGGGAATGCCTATAAGCAGAAATTCTATTTTTCTTTGCTCAACAAGAACCAAAAATGCATGTTGTGGAGTGGATCTCTCTGTGGGCTTACAAAGGTAGAAGTATGGCAAGGAGAAGTTAGGAAGAAATAATTTTGTTACAGAAAATCATCCCAGGTAGGTCCAGCACACAAAATTCATTAAACACATCTCCTAGGTGTGCTCTGATGTACCCTTTGCCCCTGTGCCAGTGTGGTGACAACTTAATGCACAGTGGGCTGCTGTTTTCCACCACTTGTCCTGTTCTTCATGCAGTACAACCACTCCATTCCATTTTAATTTTTGTTCTGCATGTTTATGCAGCGACACGGACAATATGTATTTCTTGCTACACCCACCAGAGGATCCATTTTTAGTATTACCTCTGTGCCCTAAATGAGGAATGTGTAAATTAGCACCATCCACAAAAATCAGCATGTTTTCCAGAGTGTACAATATTTATTCTTCTTGACCTGGAATAGAGCATTCCCAAAAGCAATTAACATACCCTCTGCTCTCTCTTCTTCTCCTACTAAAATCACTACAGAGAAAAGTAGAAAACTAGTTTTCCATTCTGGTGTGTTTTACCTAGCTTTGGTCCAAACTGAAGTACTAGTCACCAGTTTATAGCAAACTGTGCTTTATAGGAGCCACCCTGACACATCCCAGAACAGTTTCTGCTATCTGTGGCTTTCATTTTCTGTTAAGAAATCATTTCTTATGCCATTATTTCACTGAAGAGATTGTTTCACTGTGATGCTAAATGCAAGCTACAGTTTTGCAAGATGCATAAACTAATGAGCTGAGAATTTTCTCAGTAGAACTTGCACGTTATCACAGTGATAAACACACTGCAATCATTTATTTTTTTTATTACAAAGGAACAGCATCTCTGTACATAAGCTTCAAGATATCAAATGACCCAAAACACAGGGCTTTAACTTATATTCCTTATTAGGACTTCAATTTACTGCAACACATTTACATGCTGTTTTGTCAAAAATCATCATCCTTTCTCAATCATTAAACTGCATTGAATTTCAGTCTTCTGTTTTGAATTTTGGAAGACTAAGTGCTAAAAATGCATGAGCTACGCAACTGCCTGTGGAGTTTGTGTCCAACTATGAAAACTCTCCTGCCCCAGGTTTTACATATTAGTCCCATATCCAATTTTTAACTTTTACCAATCTTGAAGTCCTTTTTCTGTTGTATCAGAAGTGAAGTTCATTTGCAGACAGCTGCAATATGAGTTTCCTCACCCTGCCCTGCCATTGACCTATAACCTGATCTAAAAGAAGCACCTTCTTTCAGAGTGAGAAGTTATTCATTTTCTGTAATAGCTCTATTTTGGGCCTCCTCAGCAAAACCAGACAATTGTGCCCAAATAGCATAAGGTTGTGTGATACCAACTCTGTTTTATATATACCAAAAAAAAATACACAAAAATATTTCGCTTAAGACTGGCTCACAAATGAGAGGCAAAAAAATCTAGATTTAAAAATAGCCTTAATATATACTTCGCTATAAAATAAAGTATTAGAAATTTCTACTTCTTGTTTGTACAGGTTCACTTAATTCACTTAATGCAGCTTTTTTCACTGAGTAAAATCTAGTTTTCTAGCAGTCCATTGTATGCAAGGCAGCCTTTGAAAGTTACCATTGCCAGAGAATAAATGAAAAAAGGGAGAGTCAGGGATTACAGAATAATAATTGGAAAGAAATAAAATGTTTCTGATGAAAACAATTAGTCACAAGCATTACAAGTTGAAATTCAGTTCAGTGTTAAAGAGACAGTTTAGAAGCACATGGTACATTTATCACAGCTCCACAGACAAGTTATTGAGCTGTCTGTGAAAAACAGAGCCAAACAGGAAAGCTTTCAGCAGAAAGCAGTGGTTGAGGTCCTTGATTGATAGAGTTAGATGATGCAAAGCTGTCTGATGGCCTTTCTGCAAAATAAAGTGAAGGAACTCAAGGTCTTTCATGACGATCTCTGACCACAGATGAACAGCTACTTTATTACAGCACAGATTGAGGTTGCACCTTAGTCCATATTCTGCCACTTTTGGATGCACACGGTTAACTTTACCAACAATCCACTGTGTTTAACATAAGTGTCTGCCATTTTCACAGGATTTAAAAAGGGACAGCAGACTGCAGCAGTTAAAAGCTTTGTCTCTTTTCTGTTTAAGCGCAGTAACTGAAAAAAATATGATCAGTCTTAACACAGGTTGCTTATTGCAATGATAGGGCTGATTACTCAGGGAGAAGTGCCTCATTTAAAAGACAGAGAAAATCCCCGTTATGCACAATCTACCTGCTGCTCCTCTTCTCTCAGAAATGGAATTATTTACTTTTCCCAAAATGTAATCTCTTTCTAATGACTTAGGTGTGGCTACAAACTTCGCTGACGTGATGCCACTGAATCCACAGAACACATACTTGCAAAACCTGAGGATTACCGCATTGCATTTGCTTTTAGCAGAAATGGAATGCTTTCTCCATGCTTGCGATATCTAGAAAACATTACTTTAAAGCAAAAGAGCCAACACTGCCTGACCAATATCATGCGTTTACAGTTGCCTAAATAATCCTGCCTTGTGGAGCAACTACTAAATTCAGGTGGAAGCACCGACTTCTCTTTAGGTGAGGAATTTGGGATACTTTATTCAGACTTTTAAAGATATTTAGCTGCCTGTGTTTCACACTGGCTGAGGCTGTTCTGCCTTTTTAGTTTGAAAGTCCCAACTTAGAGCCAAATGCTATGACCCCAGTCACTTCCAGACTTCTTACACATAGGGCACAGATTCTCCCACTCCAGCCCATCTAAGTCACTATTCTCACATAAATGCTGTGGTCTATATTCGCTTCACATTTAGACTATTAAGATCAATGCATGGGCCTGAGCCCCATGTTATTCTCCAATACTAACACAAGTATAGGAAGCTAATGAGATTTTCTTTGCTGCTTAAGTACCTAAACTCTGTTTACAGGGATTTTGTCCCTGTCTCTCTCCAAACTTTCTTCTGGATACCTCAATGCATCTTTAGGTGCTGGTTTTAAATTCTACAGAGTACTTTCAAATTAAGATAACCACAAGAGCTGGAAAAAGGAGAAGAAAAGATGTGAGGACTACAACTGTTTATTGTGTAGACATTTCCACATTGACTGACACCTCTGATCTGAATTAATCTAGTCTAGTGCATTTTATATTTGAAGTGCTTTCATTAATCCTTGATTCATTTGTATACTTTAGTTTGTGTTACTCTTTCAGCTGTAGTTCTCCAGTACGAGCACAAGGGTTTAAGTGGGAGCATTCTCTTACCAGAACGAGTTACAGTACAGCCCAGTAAACATCTCTCCCCAGAAAGTGTCTCCATAAGCAAATGAAGTGTCAGTGACCACAAAAAAGCACAGTTCTAACATGGACAAGTTCATGTATTCAAGGCAATGCTTAAAAGAGTTATTCAGCTTTCTAACCATTTCTGTTCAGCAGTGAAGTGATAAGCCTTACCAACACATTTCCTTACCACCTCTTTGATAGCCTTGTTTTTCAAGTCAGTGTTGATCACTGCTCCCCAGACTCTCTTCCTCAGAATAGCTTTTTCTTTTCATTACCTTAGTTTAATATTTGCTTTAGAGGCTGCTGCCTAAATTGTCTCTGGTTATGGAATTCATTGTCACAGCTATAAAAGGACTGACAAGAGAAACCTGCCTTGAAATTCTGACTTTGGAGTGCCTAGTTTACAAATGCTTTTTAAACTATTTTTACTAGCACTTCCAACCAAATGCACACTTAAAATGTGAAAAATGTATTTATTTTGGTGTTAGGCCACAGTCACATGACAGTAATAATAAAACTGTGAAACCAGCAACTGATCAAGTAAAGCAACAAAATTGAGACTAAAAAATCCCCAATCTCAATGAATCAATAAACTGAGATAAAAAAAAACCCCTAGCAGAATAACTGGCATTATTTAGTGTTCAAAATGGAGAGTCTGGTACTTCAGGAAAACATTCTATAATGCTACGTGTTATTTAATGAAAGTACATTCATTAATTCATTAATGCAAGTAGCTATCACTTTTACTAAGAAAAGGAGTACACAAAAAAAGGTTCATTAATGACAGGCTGTATGAGCATCATACAGAGTTTGCATTCACAGAACTACCTAGCTCCTTTTCTGTGGCTGATGCAGTATATAGTTTGGCCTATGTACTCAGCTTTCAACAACAAAAAATTACTCTTTTTTAAAATAACAAACACCAGTAGTAGCTTTAAATTATAACATTTTAAACACCTCATGTTATTATTTAGTTGGATTTATTCTGACTGATGGCGTACATGCTGCAGGTCTTGCAGGATTTTTATGCAAAATGAGATTAGAATATCAACTAGGTTTTTCTTCCTGTAGTGTATCAAAGACTCCTCACCACAGCACAACCTGATAAAGAGGAAGATGCTCTCTATTGCCTAGGTAAGATACTGGTCCAATGGAGTTGGGGAAAATTGAAAAGAACATTATCAGTAGAGAAAGACATAGGGAAATTAAAGAGATTTCTGTATTAATCTTTAAATTGATGGTGTGCTTCACACCACAGAATTTTAAAACAAGCTTTAAAGCATTTAAAATTATTTCAAGGTGGCATTTCTCTCTGGTTAATATTGCGAACACTGCTTTCACATGCTGAAGGCTTAACTATGAGAAGGATTGCATTACTACATTTTTCTGTTGCATAAATTCAATCTTGGAATAAAAACCCTTTAAAAACAAAACACCATGTCTGGTTCATATAAATAAAGGTGTTTTAAAAACCTCTATTGACTTTTCCATGTTATTAAGCTTTTTAGACGAATCCAGTTGTTAAATGGTTGTTCTAGTAACTGGCCTGTCATCTGGAAATGTTCTTAGATTGTTTTTTTGACACAATGTCCCTGCAGAAAGTTGGGCAGTGTGACATAAAGAGCACAGGTTTGCCTATCACGCTGATTACTTGATGTAATAGTAAGCAAGCTTAAGTGAACTGTGTGTCTTCAATCTTTCCAATCACTTAGGGATGGGCACCAGAGGATACCATCCATCATCCATGGCCTGAAACATATGGTGCATCAGCAATCTTAGGCTGACCTAAATGATAGTAAAAGCTGCTATGCTGTTCACAATAAGAAATTGTTGTCCACTGAATTACAGGTTTGTGATTAGATTGCTAACATGGCCAACTTGATGTATAAGTGAAGTGTCCAGGAAAGATATTCCCT
This sequence comes from Loriculus beryllinus, assembly GCA_039877255.1. NCBI lineage: Eukaryota > Metazoa > Chordata > Aves > Psittaciformes > Psittacidae > Loriculus > Loriculus beryllinus. The sequence continues at coordinate 14,001 of JBCJKH010059950.1, read as the reverse complement.
AGGATCCTTTGAAGATTAATTTATACCCTTGAAATGTGCACCAATCACAAAATGAAAAAATATGTCAAGATATTTTTCTTGTGAACAAAAAAAGCTCTGCAGTGGTAACAGCTATTAATTTATTTTTGGCAGTTTTAGCCAACAGAATTCAATAAACAAGGTCCTTAAAGGTTTTGGGGTTTCTTTTGCGTTGTTTTGTTGCAAAGCTTTTATTGCTTAACTCCTAAATGCACTGAGCATGACAACAGTATCTTTTATAAAAGGGACAGCTCTTCCTCAGATTCTACTCTAAAATCTCATGTACAATTACCAGTATCACACAAAGAAGGCTGGAAAAATACTGAAATTTCTTAAAGCTGCATTATTATATACCTATCTAGTTGATCTATAAATATAATACAATATTAAGCATCTATTTTTAAGACAGATAGAAAATATATTGTAATATATCTGACCACTGATCACCAAATTATCAGTCTCTCTTCTCCATAAAGTGGATTATGCTTCTCATGTTATTCATATACCAATTCAGGAAAAAATGCATCCAAATCACAGAGTTAAGATTCAGACTGTAATATTAACTTACCTGGGACTTGGGAACAGGGGGCAGTGAGGGAAGTGTGTAGCCCTACCCCTTAAATCCTCTTTAGGTAATAGAACACAAATGGTGAAAGGCACATTTTTAAAGGCATGGTCAGAAAGTGAAAAAAGAACACTGCCTTGTATCTGTGATCTGTATTATCACATAACTAAAAAAAAAACAGAATAAGTTTCTGCTGAACATTCAAGACCATTCACAAAAACCAGCTTACTCCAGGCTGAAGGAAACTATTCCCTTATAAGCTATGGAACTTCAGATAAACTGTTTTGCAATTATGGCTGCTATGTACAATTATCACAAGAAGACTGGAAACAATGGTTCTCTCTGTCCTGTCCATCAGAATGCTCCTTTTTGTGAGATACTTTGCTCTCCCCCTACATATGAGATAGATCTGCTTGCTATGTCTGTTATATTAGATTTTCTACTGATGCTTTTGTTTTATTTCTACAATGCTTGTAACTGATGTAAGTTCTTAACCACATTAAGGTCCTATTTTACAACATTTTTAACCATACACTAAAACATTATATTTTATTACAGAAAAGTACAGGTTTACACTCATGGACTTCTCTTACTATTCCTTAATATAGTCCATTGCCAGCAGTGCAATTCATATAATATACCATATATCATACCTTGACATTGATGACAATGGTCACTAGTGAAAGGGCCTCCTTTTCCAAAAACCATATATTAATTAAATAATGAATTCGCCCCTGTAGATTGAGGATGGCCTTAATCTGCTAAGATTATCTGGGACACACCTATTTGAAAGATCTTCCTAATTTATGTCAAAAAACTACTCTTGCCTGAAAACACAAATTAAAACCAGTGTCTGCTTAACTTACATAACAATAAAAAAAATTAGATTGTCTCTTCAGTCAAGACAAAGACATATGCTCACTCTTAGCATTAAACTCTCCAGTCTCAGGAGATGCAAAACCTTGACAGCACTCCACTTCCCAAAAGAAACAGATAGTTTAGCAACAGAACATTACCAGAACATAAAACTGAACAGGTTTGCTTTACTTCTGTCAGATATATTTTGTTTGCTTTTTTTCATTTTACATTTACTTCTGAAGCTTAAAGAAAAAGAGAAAAGAAAAAAGCCATCCAAAACCTATCTTTATGAAAGGGTAGTAAAGAAGAAAAGAATACACAGAGCAGCTGTTAATTATTCTACAGAAAGTACCTCCTGGATTCAGGACCCTACTTCACCCTCTTCACTAGGCTATCTGAGCATCTTCTGGTAGTGCAGCAGGTGATGTGACTACCATCCATCATATGAGAACAACACAGGCACCTGGTCTTTAGAGAATTTGCGATAGGTATCTCAAGCGTGATACAAGTTGAATTTTTCCAATAGTAGGGAAAGAAAAAGAAAAATCTTCTGCTGATACATCTGAGGAAATTTATCCCCAAATTCAAAATGCACTGGAAAGGTTTCTGTAGTCGTTAACATTTGAATTGCCATTTTATTGTAAGTACAATTGAATAACCAACAAATAATGCTGAAGCAAGATAGGATACTCAGTGGATCTAACTTTGGGCCTTAAAGCATATGCTAAAACAATAAATACGAACCAAGGACAAGAGGAGAAAATACTAAACAACATGCACATTAAATTTCTGAATTTGGAAGTAATCTTGTGTTAATCTGTTCTATGTATCATCCAAAGATTAAATGCTATTTCTATTAACCATGTTTATCAGCTTTGAAACAACACTGATCTCATATTTATATAAAAAAGCAAAATAGATTCTGGATTACAGAAGAGATGTGAAATACAAACGGATGTACTAAGACTTCTAAAAATGCATGAAGATACAGAAGTGCATACAGAGATGAACACATTCCCCATCCTGAAATGTAACAGTTCTGTTGATACACTTTCTACATAGTGACGGCTATTTCTGTACCTCCAACTGGTTCAACAGGGTTTTTTATAACATTCATAGGCCAGAAAGGCTTCTGGAGTTATTTCCATTTGTTTTTTTTTTGTTGAGACAGATGTCTTGCTTTCTTATTAGATGCTCTTCAGCACTGGTTGTGTTGCTGTGCTGAGTGTTAACTAGACTCAGCTTCTATAACTAGTAATAAAGACTTGTATAAAGTAATCCTACCTTTCAGTGTGATTTTTACAAAACATAATAGAAAAATTCCATCTTACTGAAAACTAGATTCCAACTTACTGAAAACTCTACTTGTGGTAGAGTTTAAAGTAATTTCTCTCTTTTGGTTGGGATTTTTCTTTTTTTTTTAACAAATAATATTAAAGCATTGGACTTGTGCTACTGCCAGATAATTTGGGATAGGGAACATTATAATGGGGGTGTCCTACAGGCCACCTGAAACCAAGTAGATGAGGCCCTCTATAGAGACAGGTATAGCCTCACCTTCACAAGCCCTGATCCTCATGTGGGACTTCAACCACCTGGTTATCTGCTGGAAGGAAAACCCACTAGGGCACAAGCAATCCAGAAGGTTCCTGGAATGCATTGAGGATAGCTTCCTTCTCCAAGTGATAAGAGGAACCAATGAAGGTTGGTTTCAACTAAACCATAAGGATTACAAATTATATGCTATTAGTAAGTCTGAACACTGTGTTTGACTGAGAATAGCAACACAGGCAGAGACATTCAGAATAAGGAAGCAAGATGTGACAAAGAGTGGCTCTTAAAAAAACCCCAACAAACAGTAAAAAAAAAAAAAAAAAAAAAAAAGGAGACTAGACTTGCCCCCCTAAAAAAAGCTGGGGATATCACTTTTGGAGTATTTGCAGTTCAATCACTTCTTATTTTGAAGCCACAACTCAGAAGCAACTTTCAAATATTTGACAGAGTTGTGTTATGATTTGCCCATACCAAATGAACTTCTAACTAACAGAGACTAAGATGAACCAACAATAATTTTATGTTTGTATTAACAACCCCAAAATACACTGTTTACTTTGAAAGATCTAAATGGGAGATACATTAGAGGCACTTCCCATTTAGTAAACACTGAAGAAAGCACACAGAAAACCAAATTGTCCAAACTATCTTGCGCATTTGAATTTAGAATACATGTCATCCTTACTACCTCCTTGACCTATCCTCCCTAATGTTTTGGAGGAGTCTGAGATGGCGCCTGTACAATTTGATTTTGTGTAAAAATACACACGAAATCTGATTTCTGCTACATTAAGGAGTTCACTGGTAAAATATATGGCGTATGGAATGAAATAAACTGTAGTTCTAGAACGAGTCTTTAAGCTTACTTCCTTTAGTACTTGACCACTAATATTAAAGACTACTGGATCGGAATACAGTTTTAATTGGATATGTAGGACATGATACAGTGGTATAGTTAAGTTGCAGGTTAGATGGTAAAATACAACATTGATTTGTATTCTTTTACTGGAAATATTTGTAATGTGAAACTAGGATACAATACACTCATTTTTAATGCATATTCAGTGCAGAGGAAAGCTATTGCTGTCACCAGCTTACACTCAAAGTCCATTCATCAAACAAATGCTAGATTAATTGGTTTGCTGTTTCACTGACTAAAATGAGATTACAGATGAATCTAATTCTCATTAATAGTGATGAAATGTTGATTACACTATTATTTCTTACACTGCTTATTGCTAATGTGCACACACACACAAAATTGGCCTGCCAGACAATTCTTTTAGATCAGCCTGAGGTAAATCATGCGGAAGATGTAACATGCAGCGGAAGAGGGTTAAACTAGAAAAATGTGAGATGCCAGACAGGAAGAGATCTGAAGCCAAAAGTCAAGCCAGATGAAAAGTAACAACTGCAAGGAAGTAAGGTTGTAGTAGCTTGTTCAGATGTTGCTCTGAAACCAAAGTCTGGACCTACTTCAAAGCACAGAGACTATGTAAGAAAAGGGACAATTTTGATCAGTTTCATCCTAAATACTACTTGCTTTAATCAGACATACAGTGAGGCTCAGAAAGACGTTTCAGATTAGACATTCTGGAGGATTAATGTATGAGAAGAATTCCCAACGTGCAAAGATTTCTTCCTGTCAGCATTCTCACTCATTTTAACCAAAAGCTTTGCTTACCTCATGACAATGGTGGCCTGGTTCAGATTTCAGTTTACATGAACAGGACTCTACATCGACCTAACCAGATCAGCTCTCATTACATTTTGTAAACAGAGTTTTCATATAATGCAGAAATGTTCTTGAAAAGAATTTAGGGTGGGCTAATGCAGGTGTAGTTTCACCACTACTAAGTACAATCTACTAGTCCTGCTGCATGCACTTTTTGGCCAGTGCAAACACAAGCTCTGGAGGCATACTCTAGATCTTCATATGCCAAACTGAAGATATTTAATCTCAATACCCTTGAAAAATTGAGCTAGTCTGAGAAAGCAACAGGAAGTACTATTGGTTCATCTAAAGCAATAAAATATTTAGAACAGCCTGCATACAGTAAATCATCTTAAGTTACTCCAGGTTTTTGCATACAAAAAGAAAAAAAAATCAGTAAAATTTGTGAGTTTCACAAATAGGTTATAAAAACTAAGAAAAATTCTTCACTTGCTTTGCTTTACGATATTTGTCATAACGAAAGATGTTTCTTAATGTCTCTGGTTTTCTTCCAGACAACTGAATTGTCCTTTTCTTTCACATGATTTTAATGTGCCAAGAAAGGAGCATTTTCACGTATGCTCTTTAAAACCCATGCTGCAGGGATACACAGATTCTTAATTGCTTATGCATTTGATGATCTTTTTTCTCAATTTCAATCAAAAAAAGCCATGCACACTGTCAAAATTCACTCATTTCCTACTTCCTACTAATCTCAAGAACCTTTATCAGCCAGAAATGGGATCAAATGCTGTTCTTGGGTTTTTCAGTCAGCAACCAGCTTCCTGCTTGTGATTTCCTTTACAGGACTGCTAACCTTCCGTACATATTCACATTGCTATGCTTTTACTATAATTTTTTCTTCTCCTTTTTCCTAGTTTTTTCTTTCTATCCCATTCTCCTCCTCCTCTTCGGCCTTTTCTTCTTTTGTTTCTTTTTTTGAGTCATCTGGACACCTTTTTCTGTAGTTTGCTTGATTACTTGTTTAATGTTGGATACGGAACCCAGCACAGCAAGGCAAGCAGTTTCAAAGACTGAATATATTATCTAAATGACAAGCCCCCAAAAAGCCTTGAAACTAACACAGTAATGGGAAATGTAAGGATATGAGAACAGATGTGCACTTCTCTGTATGTACAATGTTAAGCCTGAAATTGATTCATCAGATGTTGCTCAAGTTTTCTGGGCACCTAGTATTTCACCAGAATGGAAATAGTACAAGTTACATTAATGTGGCAACAGTAACAAGGAATATCAATGCATTTTATGTCCCTAAAAGTTTTTTCTCCAACAATCAGGCAGCCAAGTACAAGCTGGCATTGCAATCTTGTGCAATCTTTGTGCTATCAATGGTTCAAACAGACTAGAGCTCAGTCAGGGCTGTCTTTTGGGTCTTTGTTTAAATACAGAGACAGAATGTATATTTGGACTAATATGAAAAGGCAGTAGCTTGTAACAAAATGGCAATATGAAGGAAAATACCAGAGACAGAACAACCCTTCTCCTTATCTGCACTTCCTTAACAAAACCTTAATACTTTGCAGACGGGCAAGAAGATTCATTTGCTATACAGAAAGACACAGTCAAAGAATGACTTCCTAAGAGCTGACATAAAGTTGTCTGCAATTGGACAGATTTCTGAAACCCAGACAATAGAAGTGTTTGAAACCCTCTGCTGCAGGTCACTACACTTCTCCAGTGAACAGAAGCTGTTATATCCCGCCTTTCATTGATTTACCATTACTGAATGGATTCCTCATTTTAACAAAACATATTATTATATTCTAGATAAGTCTTTGACAATTTTTTACACTAACCTATGGAATTCAATTGCCACCATTAATTTCACTCTGGTATTTACCAGGAGAAGCTTTTTTCCTGCAAGAACCAATTTATTTAATTGAATAGCTTAAAGAGCTCCAAAACCACATACAAAAGATGAGGTTATAGCTAATAGCTTTCAAATATACTTAAAAGCTTGAATCATTAGCAGTTGCTTAAACTGGGAATTTTTAAGTGCAAACCAGAATTTAATGCAAGCTAGTCTTGGTGGGGTGATTTTTCACATTTACATTTTTCACAAATACAAGAGACAGTTAAAATAACATTCTGCACTTAGGAATAAAGCCTGTCCTTTATGCTTTCCTTCCATTTTTTCAGCTTAGCATTGCTGCAACATCACATATATCAGCCTCCCAATTTAATATCTAAGCATTAACATCTTAAATACATTTATCCTCAGCTGTCTTAAAAGGTAAATAAATCCAGTTCTTCACACCACACAAAAACACAAAATTGAGGCACACAATTCCAGAACAACTTGTGTACTATAAAGGTATTTCAGATAAGAGATTTTTGCTCCCTATGCATTAGAAGAAATAGGTATCCAAGGATGCTTCAGTGCGGTAGCTAAAATGAAATCACAGTCCTACAGACAACACACCTAGGTGTAAAGGAATCTCATTTGTAACTCTCACCTTTGCAAATATTTTGAGATTCCCATTAAAAGTGAAACAATTTCTGTAGATGACACTGCAGAATGCCATGAACATAGGCAATGAATTACTGTTGAAGATACAGGTTCAAATCAAGTACAGGAGGGACTATTCAATTTATTTGTATCCAATCACTGGGCTATTGAATAACAACAGCAGTATTGCCACCATTTTTCATCCGATCATAGAAGTTCTGCACATGGCTAGGTACAGACTACATATGTACATCACAAGATCAAATACTACAAATGAAAAATGAATGAAAAATGCCTGTAAATTTAGTTTATGCAGGTAAAAGTGCATAGATTAAGACTAAAATCACTGCCTCCCACTCACATGGCAGTGGAAAACAATACCATGCTGACAACCTGTTAAATGGCAGCATTAACCAGAGATTATCAGTGTTCAGGAAGAAGACAAGAAGGGAGAAAGTGCAATGCACTTTTTCAGAATGATGATAAACGTCAAAAAAATAAAGGAAAACCTCAGCTTCTTTGAGGAACTGAAGCAAAGCTTGCAGAAATCAATGGTAAGATTGCTATCAAGATGTTTGGAAAAGGTCCAAAATTATTATCTCTGACATTAACATAAAGAAATTGCAACTGTTTGCATTTATGTTTCCTTTTAGCAACATCGAAAGAATGTACTAGGAGAGAATGCAGTTAACCCTTTCTCTGGCATGCTTCATATAACATTTTAGATGATATCTAAATACTATCACCCTTAACCATGAAGTAAGGATGCAGGAGCTCCCTAATGAGTTAGGAGCATTTAGAAAAAATAACCATATAATATCCTATAAATAGGATACAAAAATAGTAAAAACTGAAGGTCAAATCCTGAAAGTTCTGTTTGTCTTTTTAAAGAAAACTTGTACTGACTTCAGTGGAAATCTGTTGAATTAAACTAGATTTAAACACCTCCATATTAAATCTATTAATTGCAATTAAATAAAAATGCAATACACTGATGTTGGCAGCCAAGATTCAGATACATTTACTTTGGGTCACAGTGCATGATCCCAGTCTTGAATTATGACTTAAAAACCTGAAACAATATTTGACCTTTACCTTGACATTGCACAAGAGGACACCTACTGTACAAACCATACATACAGAGTATTTAATAAGACGATATACCTATCAGGTGAATGACTAAGACTAGACATAATTACTTGTCTTAGTAATTACACTGGTCATGGACTTACTCTTGGACAGGTTTTTAATAATTTCTGCGTATCATTGCATGCCACTTGCAGCTTTACTCTTAACACATTAAAAACCAGTAAAAAGTTGTTCAATTCTGAAAAAAACCATCAAGTTTCGCAGTGCATTTTAGAAAACCATGCAAACTAAACCAAAAATATTTGTGCTATTTACAGTGATAAATAATGCAACCATATAAAACACAAACGGAAAAAGAAAGTTAATATGGTATTAAACACTCAGTGTAACATTTCTTTCCCAGTCTTCCTGTATGGTTTATGTCTAGTCCAGAATACATTACGTTGCTAAACAATATAACGTCAAAAATCCACTGGTTTAGAGGTTTTATTTATGTAGTTCAGATCATGGGTATGAAAAAAAAAAGTCCTAGCCAGTATAAATGTACACTGTGCTTATTCTAGCAAAGCAATTTTCTAGTTGTTTGTTGAATAACCTTCAAATAACAGGGTTAAGAACAAAATGACGGTAAAAATGTTTTACTACATATACAACCAACCAAGTCCCCCCTTCAGTGGAAAGATGAAGTAACTCCTCTGAATTTCTAACCTGTGTGATCCTTAATATGCAAAATTAAGCAACTGACTACAAGATTCTTGTAATCATTCCAGCACCCTTTACACAATAAAAATGGTTTTGGGTTTGTTTTGTTTGGGGTTTTTTTGTTTGTTTGAGATTTTTTTTATGGCGTTTTTTTCTTTTTAGTTTTTTTATTTTTTTTTATTAACCTAATATAGAAGGTTTTGAAACAAACCCAAATACCTAAACATATCCAGAATTTGCAGATATCTGCATCTGCAACTTCCAGTTAGTCCTATTTCTGTTGCGAGCTATATCAAAACACCACACTGAAATCCACCCTGAAAACTCAGAAAATCTGAAAATAATTCCAGCTGGCAATGTTTTACTCTTAATGCTTCTTGCCCGAAACCATATGAAAAGAACAAGATTCAAAACAAATTCAGTGTAGGAAAAGTACGAACTCAGACGTGACAATTATTCAGTTTTGCTATATTCCAACAGTCCAAACTATAGAGATACTATTTGGTTTCATGGCCTGAAGCAAGTACCACTGATCATTTTTAGTATTCTGGAACAAGCAGGTCGGTAACAAATTTTTATGACAGACACACTCAGTGAGATTATAAATCAGTTCCCCAGGAGAAGGCTCACTAATAAGATCGGATCTAAAATTTAGGTCACAATTTTAAGACTCAGGTAATGGGCTAAAAATAAAGAGTATAACTTCATAACAAATTCAGGTTCAATCTTTTTTTTTTTTACCGTAAATACTAGCATCATTGTAAAGTTGCAAAGAGTACGCTTCTTGTAAAATCAAATTATTTAATTGTAAAATGCATTTGATATCTTCTTGCAAGGAGGTTATTTCTCAAAGAAAAATAAAATATTCTGTATTACACTATGAAGTTATAAAAATTACAATTACTTTTTAGTGTCATTCCAGTTTTAGATATTTGTAAAACTTATTTTCAATATGATTTACTGATTCTATTTCAAACACGCTGCTTCCTTTATTTGCAAATGTATTTACAGTACCAAAACTACCATACAATCAAAGAAACTTTACGTTTTCTTGTTTAATGTTCAGAGGTGATGAGAGAGGGTGAAAGTCTTTTAACTTGTTGACAATCACAGGAGAAAACTCATAGCCTGATAAGGTCAGAAATAGGCTATTTGGCTTGTCTTACCCAGAAATAACATATTATGAACTCACTCCTAACTTGTGCTGTGTACTACAGAAAGTTCTTCTAAAAGAATACACCAATAAATCTTCCACCTACATGGCTAAGAAACATTTTTAATATATTGTAAATCACTCTGGCAATGTCTGCCACTTACCATCTCCATTCTCTACTATGGCAAATGGCTCTCTGCAGATTGCTGTTTTTCTTAAGGTATTCATAGTCCTTTGAACTTCTGCCAGCAGCACTGCTTGCACTGCCTCAATAATCTGTCATAAATGCAAATCATATTGGATGACATCAGTATTTCAGTTACTTATCTGAGCATTTGGCAATTTTAAATAACCACTACAAAATTTCAAGACTCTTCCATTGAATGTCATCAGAAAGTCAACACTTAATATCTTTCAGATACCGATAATTATGTGTCCCTACATTCATATTGAGAAATAAACATTAACTGGATAGCAATAAATGATGGAAGTTGTCAATCATGACTGCTTCTCACTAACTGAAAATTCATTTTCTTTAATCTCAAAACTAGAATCAGTTGTCTGCTGTCTCCTTCATTTCCAGGAGTCAGACAATACGCATTAGTAAAGCACATGGTGATAACTAAATTATCTTTTTACTCCCGTGTGTACAAAAATGCTTCACAGACTTAACAAGGACTTTCGTGTTTTTGACTTTTTAAGGAGTTTGGTGGCTTGTCTCTTATCTGAAAAGTTTAAATAATGTTTTGTGATTATAAATAAAGTAGTAATCTTTTATTCCTCTAACTTGGATGTGATAATACTGTATTTTTTGTCTAATACAAAGGGAAACACCACTCCTGAAACTCCTCTTGTCCAAAACCAGTATCTGCTGAAATTATAAACAGCCTATAAACAGCACCTGCAATAGCTAATGTGCCACACATGGGTGGTAAGGCTGTATGAAAGTGTGGAGACTGTATAAAAGTATTATTACTTTTCTTTACTTCAGCATAGCAGTCCCAGGAGAACTGAGAAACCCTAAGATGCTTATAAAGCATATGAAGACCTTATATAACGGATCCACACTTTCACAATCCTGACTCAGTCTAAATTTCAGCAGTGTTGAATGGCAACAGGCAGACCTTCCCTTCATTTGGCATTTCCTTCAGAAAGGAAATACACTTCCACCCTCCACCTCAGAAAGGTATTCATTTTCAAGAACAACAAATTTCCTGAAAGACAGAAAGACAGAAGTTTCCAGGACAGTGTACTCCATCTCAACTTAAATATTAAATTGGATACAAAAATTTTACGTTAAATAACTTTATAAACATTTTGCGTTTGTATGATATTTATAAACAACCTAGTAAAGTTATTTAAAGTTTAATATGAAGGGAAGTTGATATGTAGGCTCCCACAAACTGCCTGGCAGAGAGACTGTCTCATCTCACTAATCAAGAACAGTGAATTCGTTGGCTGCCCTCAATCACACTTCTAGCTGCCCTTGTAAATTCAAATCATTAAGCACAATAAAGGCTGTAGGTGTCCTTTGTGACAAAATCCTTTATTGTAGACAAATATACCATAGTCAGGTCCACAGTGTAAAAGTTCATAGCAAGTAACCCAGTCCTGTGTGTTCTAATGTAACACAAGCCTTCATTCTTGTTATAACAGCATTTTATTTTACAGAGAAAACCAAAAGCAGTTTCCAATTCTGCAAATCCATACATCCCTGAGCTTTGGGGATTACAGATCCTGACTTTACAGCAGACTTTTACAATACATCTACAATAATTAAGAAAGAGAAGGAAACACTGACATGTTTTCACTGTCCTGGGAAAAGTTTTGACAAAGAAATTTCTTACAGAGGTACATAAAAGAATTGCACATATTATGTGTTTTGCATAGTGTTTTGATCTGCTAAGAACCTGCCACTAACCTGGATCAGATAATCATTAGCTGAGCCAGTGCTGCGTATGTCAGCCAGGCAGCCTTTGTAATGTCATTTCCTCTAATATCTTAAGACAAAATAAAAAGCTGTTGCAAATGGCACAATGTGATATTGTAGAGGCACCTGAAGATCTCTGCATGCTACTTGTCTATCACCTTGTTGAATCTGCATTTCCACAGTGCTCAGTGTGGTTTCACAAGTTTAGTTTTGTCCTCTCACTGCATATTTCCCCCAAATTCGCATACCTTATCTATTGTTATCACCAAGTTTAAAAATCTCCAGAAGTGGTTCCTGTTTCTAACACAACAAATCTACATAAGAAACATCTGTCTTCTTGGATAGTTCCACTATATCTTTATCATCCTTCTGGATTACGCATACATTACTTATCTCTTTGGTTACTAATATGTGTTCCATTTTCCCTCACTATTATAACTACTAGCAGCTTTTTAGTTGGGATTGTTAAATATGACAACTTATGCTTCTTCTATGGCTGAGAAAGTATAAATAGCATGTATCCATCTATAAAAACGACTATAAGAAGTGAAAGGCAATTGTCTGATTCCTCAGCAGCAATGCTAGAAAACAATTCAAGATTGTTTTCTTCTGCTAAGTGAACAAAAGTTGAGGCAAACCGTACCCTTACATCTATAGTAAGTTATAGTGGCTTTCCTTTCTGCACTTTATCAGTTACTAAGTACTACTCTGTAATGAGCGGGACTAAGGAGAAAAGTCAATAGACATCACTCCCGGCTATTACTCAGGCCATAACCTACACAGGTCTGAGCCTTGCAGAAACTTCCTCCCACATGCCTCCATAAGGCAGTCACACTGGGAAGCAAAAAAAAAAATACAGATCAAAATATCAGACTTGTATTATCCAGTCTGCTTTCCTCTATTTCTGGATAGCAACTGTCAGGAGAGTTGTCTAGACACTTATGCTGTAGTCAGTTGGCTTCAGGTAGACACAAATGCTGTAAAAACAAATGCATTCAGAGATTGTTAAGAGAAATTACCGTAAACGGGCATCAGTGAAGAAGGTACAAGCTTACCAGCACTGCTCTCAGCAATGCTCAGCAATTACATTCAAAGAATAAACCACTTCACATGAAGGCCATTGTAACATATGTGAGATTCATCTCACCTTATTTTAGATGGTAAAGGAAATCAAGAAACTGAAAAACACACAGGTGCACTGCAAGAACCAACAGAAAGAAATGAGAAAGTCCTGAGATGATCCACTCCTAAAATCTCAGCAATCCCTCCACTATCTCTATATTTTTCCACTGGTGAAAGAGGAAGGCTAAAGCATCTACATTCCCCATGCAGATGATGATGTCAGAGATCTAAATATGGCACCAACAGTTTTCCTGAGGCAATACTGTGCAAAGTTATCCATGTTCACATTTTCAGCCAAAAAAAGCTGCAACAAGATAGTATTATTAATAATAATATATTAATATACATATAAAATGAAATATTTATCACAGATATAGGTAAGTAACTGGCTATTTAAATGCAGAGTAAGGACAATTCAGGGCATAAATGCAACCACTGTTTTCTCATATTAAATGTTCCAGGGCAAGGAATTTTTTGTATCTATTTGAAAGGATAAGCACACTTAAGTAAGTTCTGGGCATGATGGGAGCGTGGCAACAAGCAGGTATATTTTATCTGAAAAAAACAGCCACCCACATGAAGACAACCTTTCTCTTCCAATCATTTAGGCAAAAAGCCCTAGAAATTTTCTTTTTAAATATATGCATTGTTAGAATTTAAGAAAGAAAAGGACATCCATCATCAGCCCTTCAACTTCCGATCAAGAGACCCCAGATCAATCATTGGCAGCAGGGTTTTTGTTTCGCAGGTTTCTTCTTTGCACAGAATCTGTTAGACGACTGTAAGGAGATGAGGAATCAATAAATGGCAAGTCCTTTGGGTCATG